>CM041777.1:193033566-193057853 GCA_023374045.1 Limonium bicolor | reverse complement strand
TCCAGATCTTTGGATTTCTTATTATGGCACGGTCAAGGGACGGAGATCTTTTCTCAGGAGAACAAGTGGGACTCCATCACCCCGGAACCTCTGGGACTTCTTGGTGACCGATAGACAAGCTCTCATGTAGCCTAAAGTTTTCAAGTTCATTTCCTTTTTAGGAAAAAGAAAAGAACTTGTGGGACTAGGAGATATATAGTAGAAAAGGAAAGAGTACAAGGTGTAAATTTTATCTTCCTTTCATAAATTCCACTTTTAGTGCTAAAAAGTAGAACTTGTGGGACTGATGTAATGGTATGAAATATACCATGCGGAAGGTCAAAGCGTCTACCGAAGGCCTGCTAACGGAAGGCCACAAGTCTATCGGAAGACCAATTGTCGGAGGGCCAATTGTCGGAAGGCCTGCTACCGAAAGGCCCGCTTCCGGAAGGATCTACCAAGAGAGAGTCTACCGGAGACCAATTGTCGGAAGGCCTATCGTTGGAAGCCCTACTTCCGGAGGACCCGCTACCGGAAAGGCTGCTGCTTAAGAATCGCTAACCGACGGAGTAACTACCGGAGGGGTTATTATCAAAGTGACGGCCCGGAAGAGTTAGTGCAAGGCGGAAGCAGTATTTCAGTCCGGAGACCTATAAAAGACTGATAGCTGTATTTATGTAATACTATCACATGTATAGGGGCTTAAGGGTAAACTTAGTGATAGAAGTCTATAAATAGGAGTAAGGGGCTCATTTGTAGGGGACTCAAGTTGAAAAGGGAGCTCATCCCAAAAGCTCTCTAGTGTTGTAAACCAAGGAATGAATAATAGCTCTGTCTAGAAGTGGACGTAGGCCGGATTATTGGCCGAACCACTATACATCATGGTGTGGAAATTGTGTTGGGAGAGAGAACATCTGTTACATCTTCAAGAATATTTTTCTTTCTAAATTAAGGTCGCGTTCGATACGAGCAAGTGAGGGATTAATGTCAACTTTTGAAAAAGTAGAATACAGCTGTCAATTTTTAGTTGGATAAATTTTAAACCACAGTTACATGGCAACACATGAGTGGATAACCAGAGGGACATTAATACAAACGCAGCAAATGCTGCCTTTGCCCACCATTATCGAACGCCCCCTAAGAGTCAAAATTCAGATGCTTAATACCATATTGTGATACTAGTTAAAAGATTTTAATAAAATAAAAGTGATCTAGTTCTCTTCCTGGATGGGCGACACCGTATGCTACGAGCGGTATTGTTTTAAATCCTTTTTACATGCGTTGGTTAGTTCATCCTTGTACGTATTTCTTCATGCACATCTTGGTGATGCGACCATTCGACTAGGAAGTGCCGGATCGAGAAATATATTTTTAACACTATCATTCACAAAAGAAATATTCTATCAAAAAAAAATACAAAAGAAATATTTAACTACTTTCATAAATAAAATTATAATAATTTTTATATATTAAAAGTAATTTAATAGTTAACATTATTAAAGACTTTTTACAGTTTTTTTATTTTACTATTTTCATTGTTGTACTTAAATATTTTTGTTACTTGATAATTAGGTTTTCTAACCTATTCTTTTAATGTAATCTATATTTTTCGCTCTTTTTTATTTTTATATCTTTTATATCTATGTTTTTGTCTAATTTTATGTAATAATTCATATTATCCGAATGTTTTAAAAATAAAACTTAAATATTGTTGTTTGTTGATCTAAAAGATATTAAGTTAGTTATCAAATTTAATAAGGGTATACTTAATTATATTTTCTGATATACAATATATATAGTATGGTTCAATAATATAAAATTGATGAAAAGTTTAATAATTTTAAATCAGTGAATTACCGACATAGTAACACATTTCTAATCAATTAACATTAACACATAAAAATTTACAACAACATATTGACTGACTGAATCATACACAATTTTTGATGTTTTGTAAATCATATATGTGAATACGTTCCTTATTTCATAATTTGGCCTCATTCCGTTGCATGAAAAACTGAATAGCATGCTCAAGTTTTTGTCAATTCCATACGTTCCTTATGCGTTAAGATTCTTATATGAGACATTGTGTAATCTTAGAACCTGTTAGAATTATATAGATTAGGGTACCTACCTCTTGAGCGCAGCGGAATTAAAAGGATTGTTCTTTTGCTCGTTGTCAACCGGATCGTCTTCCTTTGACAGTAATTCTTGATCCTTCGCGTCTACCAGGTGGAGGAGGCCACAGCAGCACTCCCCACGCTATCCACGACCTAAGAGCCCTAACACTGCTCTCTCTCTTTTCTGTATTCTGAGGGGAGATAGGGATTCTGCATATCGTGAATATACCCACACCCTGGAAACTAATTCCATACCTTTATATATAATAATAACAAAAGGAGATAAGAATAACAAATATTCTTATCAATATTATTTGACGTTGGTTGTAACTAATATTTAACAAATAAATATTATCTTTTATTTATTACTTAAATAAATATAACCAACATCTCCCACTCAACCAATGGTCAAATACTCGAGAGCTTTCGTGTTTCATACAGGCAAATAGGCCGTGCGACCTGGCAACACACCTGCAATGTGGATAACTCCAAACCAAACCTCTCAGGCCAGAATGAAGCATCCAAAAAAAAGTTGCCAGCACCTCAAGTCCAATTTCTGTTCGACTAATCCAAACTCAACCCAGATCCTTCAACATATGGATGAGCAGGATACTGTGACCAATCACTATAACTACTAAAGTTACTGGCGCCAGCAATTGTCACTTCAGTCTGAACTACTCTTGTAAACTTTTCCTTTTACTTGGCATCGTATCTTAATGGCAATAACCGCTTTCCCAGAAGGTTACACTAAAACCGTAAAAACCATGGAATCTTGGTAATCCTTCCAAAGTAGCAGCATCATTACCACTATTACAACCCAAGTCAATAGGTCAAAAGGTGTTCAAATAAAATATTGACTCACACAGCGAAGGAGCAAGGATCAATCCATACGCTTCAATAAGGTCACTAGCACGTACCGTATGAAAGTACGTTGTGGGGAGTTCTCTTACATAGAGGATGTCAACTCCCACCCACACGAGTCTAAAAGGTTCACATAGACACCTCCCACTCGGCTAAAAATGAACTTACATGGGTACAGGAACCTTTATTAAATATCCCATGTGGATTAACCAATAACCCTTTTAATATAGACTACAAAAGTCTCCCACTAACTTTGAGTCACTAGACAAAGTTAGCATTACTTCATGATAACATATATCCAATGAAGCTGGCTACTTGTGTGAGAAAGTATGCCTTATAGTTCATTGACATCAATACACAACATGATATTTTGACAAACAAAATGTCGAAGAGAATAATCATTATTATTAGAAATGTCCAAACAAATTAACATTCTAAAAACCCTTTCTAAGTCCTAAAGATCTAACATGATCTTGGAAGGGTTTAACAGCATAGGCTTTGTTAGCGGATCAGCTACCATATCATTAGTGGATACATGCTGTAAGGAAATCTTCCCTTTCTCATAGACATCTTTCACATAGTGATATCTAATTTGGATGTGTTTGGTCTTTCCATGATACTTGGGATCTTTCACATAAGCTAGTGCAGCCATACTATCACTTAGAAGGAGTACTGGCTTCTTTGCACTTTTGATGACTCCCAAATGTTTCATAAATCTACGCAACCAAACAGCCTCTTGAGCAGCTTGTGACGAAGCTACATACTCAGCCTCCATGGTTGAAAGCGCCACACAGGATTGCTTTTTACTACACCATGAGATAGCTCCGCCATTCAGCAAAAATGCATATCCAGAAGTGGACTTGCGCTCATCCAGATCTCCTCCCCAGTCAGCATCAGTGTATCCAACAAGGTTCAAATTACCATCGTCATAGCATAACACATAGTTTGCTGTGCCCTTAAGGTAACGAAAAATTCTCTTGACAGCTTTCCAGTGTTCAGGACCTGGATTAGTTTGGAAACGACTAACGAGTCCAACTGCATAGCAGATATCCGGCCTGGTGCACATCATGGCATACATCAAACTACCAACAGCACTGGAATATGGTACATTCTTCATATAGGTCTTTTCTTTTTCTGAGCTAGGTCCCATATCCGCACTAAGCGTAGCACCTTTCATAATAGGAGTGTCAATGGGTTTACAATCACTAAGATGGTATCTCTTCAAAATATTATTAAGGTAGTTCTCTTGAGACAAACCCAAGATCTTTTTCTTCCTATTTCTTAATATTTTGACTCCCAGTACATAACTGGCTTCACCCATATCTTTCATGTCAAACTTGGATGTCAAACTAGCTTTCGTAGTGGAAAGTAGATCCAAGTTATCGCTGGCTATTAGGATGTCATCTACATACAAAGTTAGAATGACAAATCCTTTTTGTGTATGACTTACATACACACAATGGTCTTCATTTATAATGGAAAACTTGTCCTCGACCATTGCCTCATGGAATCTAATATTCCATTGTCTGGATGCCTGCTTAAGACCATAGATGGATCTACGAAGACGACATACCTTCTTCTCTTGACCCTTAACCTCAAACCCATGAGGCTGGTCCATATATATCTCCTCCTCAAGATTTCCATTGAGGAAAGCAGTCTTTACATCCATCTGATGTAATTCTAAGTCCAGACGGGCAACAATAGCCAGAATAAGTCGGATGGACCCAAATCTCACAACAGGTGAGAATGTCTCATCATAATCGACTCCCTCCTTTTGAGTATAGCCTTTGGCTACTAGCCTGGCTTTATACCTTTCAACTGATCCATCCACACCTCTTTTGACTTTAAGAACCCACTTGTTCCCAATAGTCCTTTTACCAGGCGGAAGATCAACCAAGTCCCAAACTTGATTATTGTGCATGGACGCTAACTCTTCTTCCATTGCTTTCATCCATTCATATGCCTTAGGACCTGAGACAGCGTCTCTAAAATTCCTAGGCTCCTCTTCATCCATCACAGTGGTTAGGAAGGATTCATAATGAATTCCTTCTGGAGCGACCATGTTTGCCTCAGAGTCAATTTGAAAGCGTCTTTTGGGAACTCGACCCCTTTCACTCCTCCTAGGCTCATGTAAATTGTGTTCCTCCTCCTGAACTTGAGGATTCAAAAGAACATCTTCAACAACCATATCATTTTGATTACTTAAATCAGGTTGTTGATCAGGATCATCTAGTTCATAGAACTCTTGATCCCTGGTTGTTCCAGAAATTGATGGATAATCATCTTCCAAGAATGTGGCATCACGAGAATCAATTTCAATTCTTTTCCCACTTTCATCTTCACCTAAGAAGACATACCCTTTGGAATTCTCACAGTATCGTACAAAGATACATTTCTTTCCCTTTGGGCCTAATTTTCCAAACTTATGAAAGGGTAAGGTGATGTAGGCAGCACATCCCCATGGGCGCAGATTACTCAAATCTGGCTGTCTCCCAGTCCATAGTTCATATGGTGTTTTAGAAGCTGATTTTGTAGGAACCTTGTTCAAAACATAGGTTGCAGTTAACAAGGCATCTCCCCAATACGAAATTGGTAGATTCGCTTGTGCCATCATGGATCTAACCATATCCAGTAAGGTCCTATTTCTTCTTTCAGCCACACCATTCTGTTGTGGGGTGTGAGGAATAGTTAACTGTCTTACTATTCCTTTTTCTTCACAAAGTTCTTTGAACTGATCAGAGAGGTACTCTCTACCTTGATCTGTTCTCAAGCACTTAACTTTGAGAGCTAATTGATTCTCGACTTCATTCACATACTTTTGGAAGCAATTAAGAGCTTCTGATTTATGTGAAATAAGATACACGTAACTAAAACGTGTGAAGTCATCAATGAAGGTGATGAAATATCTTGCACCATGCTTGGCAGTCACACTCATTGGGCCACAAATATCTGAATGGATTAGTTGCAACGGTTGAACGGCTCTCTCTGCTTTAGAAAATGGTTTCCTAGTAGCTTTCCCAGCTAAACAAGACTCGCACCTAGCAAGTTTTAGCTTTTGAGTTCCACCAAGGAGTCCTTCTCTTGCTAGTCTATTCATTCGGTCAATTCCAATATGACCGAGTCTAGCATGCCAAAGTTCTGAATCATCACACTGAACTACATAAGCTGAAGAAATGATTGTTTGAACCAATGTTGGCATTTAATACTATGAAACCATCCAATAAAGAGCCAGTCCCCAAAAAAGTACCATTTGAAACAGCTCTAAAGTTGATCCTTCAAAAACAAATTTGAAGCCTGTCTTAAGAAGAGACGGAAGGGAAACTAAATTTCGCCTTATTTCAGGGGCATACAAGACATTTTGTAAGCACAGAGATTGACCACCATGCAAAACTAATTTACATGTTCCAATCCCGTGCACATCTATGCTAGTATCATTCCCCATATAAATCTTTTGGCTTCCTCTAGGAATCCGGCGAAACTCTACAAAAGATGTCCGATCCCAAGTCACATGCTCTGTTGCTGCTGAGTCTACAGTCCACATAGAACTTGTATTGGTTAACATATAACATGAAGCAACGCAACAATAGCTTAAATGACTTTTCTTCATAGAGAATTTTCTTCCTTGTTAAGATCCGCTACTACTCTTCGATTTGACATCCATCTTACAAAAAAATAATGTCATTAGCAGTTGTGTATTAACGTGTACTAACACCACTCGTTTATAGTATTATTAAAATATTTATCTAAGTATAAGAAACAAAAATATGCTCCACGCATACAATCAATTTCAGTACTTAGACTTACAAATTAACATACCATAAACACGCAACAAATGCATTTATAATTTCAAAACAAATTTGAAATTATAGCGGTTCCCATTATCAATGAAAAACAAATTTTCAGTATTATTGTTCCATTAATAAATTCCTACAAAAAGAATTATTAAATTAAATAGTGTCTACTAAAGACAATCTAGACAAACTAGATTGATCGATATTATATGAACAACTAATGTTCAAATGATTAAATTATTTGATGTCTACTAAAGACAATCTAGACAAACTAGATTAATTTAAACTATTTTGAACAACTTATGTTCTATTCTAATTAATAAAATATTTTTATCATAATAGAGTAACAATTACTAAAAATATGGAACAATAATATTCGTCACAAAAACGAACAGCGATATTAATCTTACAACCGTAGGAATTCAATGTTACAAAAACATTTTAACAACCTTTATATGTTACGAAAACATATATTTATGGAATTCTAAGATACGATTATTATCCATATACCCAACCGATTCGTTATAATATCGCGTTAGAATTTATCAAATGTATAACATCCAAATCGCTTACAAAGATAATAAAATTATCACTAAATTAATGACCATATCGAACTACAATATAATAAATGACAATTCTCCAAATAAAGGAACAAATCCATATTCGAGAGATAAGGAAACAAATTCCCATTAAAAGATTAAAATATTACTTGACAAACTCGGATTAGCACTACAAAGTGCCGACTACCCTTTTTTTTTCATTGTGTGCAACTATTACTATAGGACACAAGCAGTATATATATATATCATACTTCTGATTAGTCATTAATCTCCTTTTTTTTGTTTACCTAAACTGAACGGCTTGCCAAGAAAAAACCTTCGCATAAAAAAATCGAATCGACTGATGTTATGGGCTAAACACTTACAAATAAGTAGGTTAGGAGTCACTTTTACACCTAGCAAACGTATCAAGTTGAGGGATAGGTATACGCTGGTGACCACTTCCGCATTGATGTGTTCGACATAATTTTTTTCTAATAATTCGGTTCGGTGGATTCTCTTTAAAAAAACGGTTCGCTGAAAGAAAATGCAGTAGCCGCTATAACTCGATTTAGGGTTTGTATTATCCATGTCACTTATGGAAAACGTCAATCGAGATATGAAAAAGAACTAACAACTCCTCTCTTCATACGAACGCAAAATTAATTTGGCAACGAACGAGCAAGTTAGAACGAATCTAGCTCTGATACCACTGTTAGAATTATATAGATTAGGGTACCTACCTCTTGAGCGCAGCGGAATTAAAAGGATTGTTCTTTTGCTCGTTGTCAACCGGATCGTCTTCCTTTGACAGTAATTCTTGATCCTTCGCGTCTACCAGGTGGAGGAGGCCACAGCAGCACTCCCCACGCTATCCACGACCTAAGAGCCCTAACACTGCTCTCTCTCTTTTCTGTATTCTGAGGGGAGATAGGGATTCTGCATATCGTGAATATACCCACACCCTGGAAACTAATTCCATACCTTTATATATAATAATAACAAAAGGAGATAAGAATAACAAATATTCTTATCAATATTATTTGACGTTGGTTGTAACTAATATTTAACAAATAAATATTATCTTTTATTTATTACTTAAATAAATATAACCAACAGAACCTGTAAAGTATAGCGATCAATATTTACAATGTGTTTGGGTGTTTATTATGAATTAAACAAAATATGGTATACCTAAATTACAGCGTTAACAGCTGTAAATTGAAGTCCACAGCGCCAGACCATGAAACTGTTATAGAATGTTAGGGCGGATATTGGTATTAACTCAACTGAAAAAATACAAATAATAGAATAGGAAGATTGCCATATTGTGTATTAATAATGTATATTTGTCGTACAAAATGTGGTACGGATAAAACGAATGTGTACAGCATACAGTAAATGATATATAGAGATCTAATGGAGAGAAATTAGAAAGAGGATCGAATTACATTGATCTCTGGGGCATTTAGTATTATGTCCAAATTAAACAACAGATGCAGTAACTTGGAAAAAGATATTGTTGTCCATTACCTATATCCTTGTTTTTATTTTAGGATAAAAAGCTGGTACACGTACAATGAGTCTCAAATTGTTTGCATATATATATATGCCTTGGTAGTCAACGAGCAGCCTTCCAACTTTTGAAGTCGGGGCACAATAATATGATCAGTTTTTTTTTTTTTTTGGGGTTTGGGTCAAGAATTGTTGCGAAATCAAAAGAGGAGTGTTGAAATTTCTTGACGCGGAGGAACTCGTGGGTCCATACCTTTTTTCCTCAAAATTTGGTAAAATATCGGGAGGTGACCCACCACCAGCTCCGATGAGCACACCATACCAAAAATCATCAGTACTATGATGATCACCACTAGTGTTAGTAGTATAGCTGCTGTGATCATGCTGCTGATCATCAAACCCAAACCCGAATCCGTATCCAAATTCATGCAGCGGGTCTGGGTGAGTTGGGGAAAGGATGCATGATGAGTTGAGGTTATGAGAATCTTCCGCCATGAGATTCTGCCACCAATACTCATCATCAATATTAAACTCCTGGATACCGGAAGATATTGATTGAGACATTTCAGAGACTTCCCCAAGGGATGTGGAGACTTCCTGTTGATGAGTGGTAGTAGTAGTAGTAGTGGTTAATGTGGATGTAGTAGTGTTGATCGAATCCTGGGGTGACTGTACTGTTGGTGTACTGATTGAGACATCAGAAGAACAACCGCCATTGCTGTTAATTTGAAGCAGATAATCATCGATGTTGATGTTTTGGTTACTGGGCATTTTATCATCTGACTTGTTGTTGAGTCTCTTCTTGAGATGTGTATGCCATATGTTCTTTATTTCGTTATCAGTTCGGCCTGGTAATTTGGCTGCTATTGCAGACCATCTGTTGCCCATCATCTCATGTAGCTTGATTATAGCTTCTTCTTCCTCGGAACTGAAATTTCCTCTTTTGATAGATGGGCTTAGATAGTTCACCCATCTCAGCCTGCAGCTCTTCCCGCATCTCAATAGACCTGATCAAATTAAATTGCAAATCAAATTAATAATCACAATTAATCATCCTATAATTCACTCACTTGCTCTAACTAACAAACAACAGATGATAAAATTAAGGGAACTTACCAGCTTGTTTGGGAAGAGCGCGCCAGTTAGGGTGACCATGCTGTTGAATGTATGAGATGAGGATTTGATCTTCCTGTGCAGACCATGGTCCCTTCTTTAACCCAATCTTCTCACAACATGGAGCTCTACCCATTTTTTGTGTGACTGTGTTGATCGATGTCAATCAGTCACGCCTCTAATCTATTAATTAATTACTACAATATATATAGTAGTAGTATACAGGTAGTGATTAAGTAGTATATGAATGATCAATGATACTAATTACTTTCCCTAGCTAGTAGCTTGTCTTCTTTTGTGGCGAGCCAGAGAACTGAGAGAGTGTATGTGTGTTGATTCTGTAGGTCTAATTGTATGAAGTAAGATTAATTTGTTGCGGGAAGCAACTAAGGCCACAAGGTAGTAAAGCCCACATATATATATAGGCAAGGCCGCAAGGCCGCAAGGGCAACAAGATATAATAAATTAAGCTAGCTAGCTAGCTAACGACGTGACTTGTCCAAGTTGGATCCATTTCTTTCCTTTTGGTGGTGGTTACGAATAAACTACATTATTTAATGATATTATAATATACTAGTATTCATATTATTACCAGGTAAAAGTTTGGACCTGTGCATTGATGGATGGCCGCTTGCAGCTTCGGTGTAAGACCCGGCTCTCCTTCAGTTGGCTTTTTCATTTTCACTGTACGGGTGCAGTAAAGAATATGTCGTTGACCAGTCAAACTTGCATGCTATATACACTACCCACGGGACGGGAGGAAGATAATAACAACTGGACTGGACACACAAGACAAGTGTAAAGCACACATATGCACTTGTTTGTTGTCGACGACCAAGAGAATGTATACTATTAATTGAATCACAGAAAGTATAACACTCACACTCACACATATATGCAAATGCAACGGTACTACGTGTGTACTCACTACTGTGTGGTAATTTCAAAACAGCGTTCTTACGGTGGTGGTCTTTGGTTTGGTTTGGTATACACGGAGGAAAGTGGAGTAAAAAGGAAGATTATTTGGGACATTAATTAATCGTACCATTCTGAATTCTGGATGGACAAATGTAAATTGTAGTCTCAAAATTAAAGCACTTAGTTAAACACGGTTTCGCTTCTTCTCTACTTTCACGCACTCATTCTTTTAATTGTCTATTTTCGAGCATTGCTTTAATGCAAACGACTTTTCGTTTAGTTTTAATTAAGTAAATAACTACTACTACTATTTTTCTACAATCGAAATAGCACACGTGTAATGCATTCAAAATGTTATAATTATTCAAACACTAGTGCATGCATGCATGCATGTAACAATTATACACATTGACTCATTAAACACTACTAGGATTGAAAAAAATTTTAATACGTTACACCTCTGGGTCATTGATAACCTATTATTGTTAAAATTTACGCATGAAAGGAGTCCTTCCTCTATGTAATACTAATACACACTGTTATTTGTTGATATTGATAAATTTAACCATCATTTCTTTGTTAAAATATACTACTCATACATGATTTTTTAGTTGTTGGCATAAGAATTATTGAAGTAATTTGGAAATAGAGTTGAATGATAAAAGTTAATTGTGGAATTGGAAAAAAATACTAGAACATTTTTTTTTTTAAAAAAAAGAGTGAAAAGATCTAAAAAAATCATCTATTAAAAACACAAGGGAGTAGTATTTACATGTCATTTTGTAACAATTTTTTTATCTTAATATAATCATCTTTTATTTGATTTATGGGAAAACAAGTGAAAGCTAATTTTTTTGTTTCGGTCTTGTGTGTTTCCAATTATATAAATTAAATAAAAAAACAAACCCAGGCTTCAAAAGTAATTAAACGACGCTTACGTAATAGTAGTTGTCAGAGGTGGGTAGTGTATACTTATTAGTATATAGTCACATGTTAACTATATGATGATGTTTGATTATGCACCATATACCCGCAGGCAAGAATGAAGCACTATATATATAACCAAATAGGGGAGGATTGAACTAACAATCATTAATCCTAGTTATGTTTATTTTTCGTAAACATAAACATATATTGATTAAACTGGAGAGAACATAAGAGTACATATATTAACAACCGATAACCACACCCTAATAAGACACCCAATGACCAACAAGACAAAGACCAACCCGCCATCAAGAAAAGCATGAACAACAAACCGTCAACATAACACGTTAAACCCCCTAAGGAAGTTGGCGTTTCAAGTTGATAGAGAGCACAACATGATGCATATGCATCTCAAGCTCGAAAAACAAAACCAATAGTGTTCTAAGAGATCGAAAAGGACCAAGATGGAAAATTTACAAAGGAACATCAAGCAAATCCAAAGACTAGAAAATCTAGGAAATATTGGACATGACACAAGACCATTGAAATACCCCAAACCTAGATATGTTAATTAAATGTTAAACTATGGTATAATAAGGCTAAAAAGTGCCTTAGAAACATTAGTAAACAATTTAAACCATAGAAAACACAATAAAACACCATAAAGACAATTTAAGCAAAAACTTGCTCTAGACTAGGGATAACCTTGATTAGGACCCAAAGAGCTTTATTAGACCTTGTTAACATGCTAATGGACATGTTAAATCAATTACCAAAGAAAACCAAGCTCAAAAACAAGTTAAAACACAAATTGTGCTTTAAGGACTCTAAAAGCACATTTTTAAAAATTGTCTTAGAAATAGGTTTTGAGTGGCTAAATGCCCATGATTATACCTTAATCAACATGTGTACTAATTAGTATCACATTAGGAAGTCTAAATCAACGAGAAACCAAAAATTTCACAAATTTGTGCACTAATTATGAATAGTACTCAAATAGTGCTCAATTTAGCTTTAAGTCAACCTTGGTTAATTAAATGGTCAAACTAGCTCCTTAATACCTTATTAAGTGAAGGGAGCCGGTTTTTAGGATGGTGAGTCATCACCCTTGACCAGCTCAAATAAAGGAAGAAGAGGGTAAGTAAGTAAGATGACTATTTACCTTAATAAGTTAAATATCTCACAAATTCTACCTCTCTCCTCACTTTCTTCATTTCCCTCCTTCTCCACCGTCTCCTTCTTCATTCTCCCAAGTGCAAACCGGTTACGCTATAGCACCTTTCTTCTCCCTATTCAACCTCTTGCCAAATCCAACTCTAAGCTCCAAATCAAAATCTAAGAGCATATTTGTGCTAGTTAGATCAAGCCCTCAATTTCCTTCTTTTCAAAACTTCAAAAGCTCAAGTTTGATTCCATGGATAAACTCCATTGAAGGGGGAAAAACCCATCTTCTTGGACATTACTACTCTCCTTTGATTCAAGGTAAGAAAAGCCAAAGAAAGATCAAGTTTCCTTTCATTTTTGTACATGGCCAAAAATCACCATTTGTGATACCTTGTCTTGCTCATTTTACTAGCTTGATTCAATCTGCAAAGGATTAGAAGGAGTCTTACCTTGCTTCCTTATCAAGCTCTTTTCAAATTCTAAGGGTAATCATCAATTCTAGTGTATTAAAGCACTCCTTGTAACCTAGAGTTTGTTCCATGAGTTAAGGTATAATACTTAATACTCATTACCCTTAATTGTACATTGATTAGAAGATTAGCAAGTGAACAAACTCCTTGGCCAATTTTCAATCAAGAAAACAAGGGGAAAAGAAAGAGAGAAAAACTTGAAGAGGAAAAAGGTAAATGATCTATCCTAATGTAGTTTAGTACTTTAGGAAATTGAGGTTGCATTGTTTTTTAAACAACCTAAAGATCCAAAGGAAAATGAGTTAGTAAAATAACCATGAGGTAAATTATAAGAGCATATGAGATTGTTGTGTGTATTTGCAGGTTGAAAGCAATATATATGTGGGAAATTCAGTGTTTAGATTTATGTCATTTAAGGGCCTTGTTGGGCAAAATAGTAGTTAAACTATCTTACTAACTATGAGCAGTGAACCCAATCATTGTAGTACAACAAGGTAGTATCCACAGAGACTTTGCAACTATCTAATTAATTATAAGGTTAGTAAATGTGCAAGAAGATAAATAAAAGTGCATAAATGTAAATTGGGGGTTTATCCGGAGGCAAGCTTGATTGTTTAAGATCAGTACAAAAATAATAAATACAGTAAAATAAGGTGGTTTAAATGATATGGATGGAAAAGGTATCCTAAGATAGTGGGGGAATTGCCTAAATTACTTAAACAAATTTATAACCATGTCTCAATTATTTATTGTCTATTAGAGTTAATAAGGGTAAGTTACGAACTCTTAATAATAGCCTCAGTATTTTCCTACTCAATCCGGAGTGTAAATACCAAGGTTTATTCCTTCGTGGTACTAATGACTATCTTAAAATCTTATGTTGATAGTACCATAAATGCATTAAATAGTAGAGTAGTTTGTCACGTAAAGCATTTAACAATATTTATTGAAAGGAATAAAAACAAGTATAATAAATGAGACAGGTAATAAATATTTATTTAAGCAATATTAGGGTCAACCCCATCCTAGGATCCAAATAAAAATTACTCAACCATTGACAGAAATAAAAACAGAGTAAAGATAGACATTACAACAGAGTAAAGTTTGAGGAAAGAAAGAACTCTATTTTTGGGGAGAGTTGTTTCGCTTCCGGGCATGTCTCGTGATTATGCCGACCTCAAAACGATGATAGATAGGTAGAACAAAGAAAAACGAACAAACAGGCACAAGTTGGTCCTGTCCGGGTAGGGCTACGCGCACACAAATCCGGACAACACCTGTCTGGGTAGGGGCTACGCGGACACAAATCCGGACACGGCCTGGTTTGTGCAGATCGTCTTCTTCGTCTAGTTTTCTGGAAAATGGAAGAGTTAGGCTTATTTGGTGATGGGAAATGATGGAAATGAAGTGGAGATGTGGATGTATGGATGAAGAATGAAATTTGGATGGAGTGAGAGTGAGTTTTGATGTGCGTTGATGAGCTTTGGATTTCAGGAGGGATGATGAAGAAGATTGAAGGAGCGTGGGTTTTTTAGGAGAAAAGGAGGGGAAGAAAACAAAGCTTATGGTAGGATGGTGGGTGAAGAAAATAAGGGAGGCGCCTAATACGTTTGATGCGGTAGATAGATAGCATTGCGGGCGCTGCAATTGTGGAAAAACAAAGAAGACGGTGCCAATTTTCAGTCGCGTGATTTCTGGATTCGGCGCAGTCATTTTACACGTGTCCGGATTTGTGTCCGGATTTGGCCCATCTAGACGTGAGACGTCCAAGTTTCTGTCCGTGTTAAGGACACATTTTTCCTGGCAAGATCTGTTCGTGTCCGAGTTTCTGTCCGTATACGGACACACTTATAATTCTTGTCCATGTTTGAGTCCGCGTTGCGGACACATTTTAGTCGCGTCCGGGGGTGCGTCCGTGGTACGGACAGGGTACGGACGTGGGTAATTTTGCGTCCGCGTTGGAGTCCGCGTTGCGGACGTGCTTTTATGAGTGTCTGTGGTTGAGTCCGTATTACGGACTCCCCTGTCCGGGTCTGCGTCCGTGTTACGGACTTGTGTATTTTCGTCTCGTCTTGTCCTGCAAACTTCGACAGGCTCCATATTCTTCGTTTGAGCTCCGTTTTTAGATCTGTTTGCGCCTATTCGTTCGTCTCTTCGTCTACTTTGCTCCTAGCTTGGTTTTTGTCATGTTTAACCAATAAATCTGTAATATAACCAATAAAACGTAAACTAGAGGAAAACTAACCAAAGTGGAGAAATGAGCAAGAAAAGTACTAATATAACATATGAAATACACCCATAAATCATGCTCATTTTGACACTTATCAGGCCTAAGAGCCATGTCATTTAAGGGCCTAAGTGCCAAGCAATTTAAGTTTATGCACTATATTATGATTTGGTGTAGTTTGAGTGTAAATTGTGTGTAGAGAACATTTATTGAGGATATTAATGTCTTTGGTTGTTTAAGGATGAAAAACTAAGTGTTTGGGTATAGGAATGTACTAGGGAAGCTATGTCAAAAGTTAGTTGAGAAACTAAGAGTTTTAAGTGTTCTAATGAGATGTTATGATCTAGGTTGTACTAGGAATCATTAAGGGTTAAATTGGTGGAAGTTGATAAGTTAAGGTGTTCTTGAGGATTAGAATGACCTAGGAATTGTCTTGGAGGATTTAGAGATCAAATGGGTGAGTTAGACACACCCAATCATGATATGAGAAATGGTAAGACTAGTACAAGAGTTTGAAGAAAAAAGAGGTATAATGCCTTGTGAAGATTTAAGTGTGAACTAGAGAAGATAACCTTGGGAAGTTGAGTGAAGGAAAGATGGATGAATAATAATGCTTGAGGAGTAGTTATATTGGTTGTGAAGAAACACTTTGGTTAGTTAAAGTTGTAGGCAAAAGTTTACCACTTGGAGTGCTAAGGAGTTAAGTTACAAGTGTTAGGAATTTTTGTAAGAAATTGAGTACAAGATCAATGAGTTAGATAATGAGTTGAACAATGAATTAGAAGGGTTGTAAAAGTGCCAAAATGATGTTAGAACATACTAGGAAACTTGTGGAAGAGTTTTGAACAAGATAGACGTTTTAGGAAATGGTTCTGCAGTTGACCGACCCAGGGGACCGACCCTGGGTGGGTCGGTCGGACTGAAATAAACCAACCCAGAATGCTTCTGCATTCGACCGACCCAGGGGACCGACCCTGTCTGGGTCGGTCGGGCTAAAATTGTTGAACCAGAATGCTTCTGCATTCGACTGACCCAGGGGACCGACCCTGTCTGGGTCGGTCGAGCTAAAATTGTTAACCCAAATGCTCTCTGCATCCGACCGACCCAGGGTTGGGTCGGTCGGGGCCTTATAAAAAAAGAAAATGTGGCATTAGTAGTAAACCCTAGTGAGTGTAATGAGGGTGATCAAGTGTGAGTTTAAAGGAGAAAATATATGATAAGACTCTGCAAAGTAGTTAGTTAACCAGAAATTAAATATGAAAATTAACTGGCATGACTAATTATGTATAGGAGCTGCATTCGGTGGCCAACGAACGCAGCATAGACCAAGGTATGGTTTTCTTGCAGTCTGTTTGCTACTGGTTTACACCGGCTTGTGTGTGTTTGTTTGTTTTCTAAATGTTTACGACTTTGTAAGATTAAAAGCATGAAAAGAGTTTATAGTTATTGATTTTATTGTGGCGTGTATGCCGATACCGTCTAACCTCGAATACGTGCTCACCCGTTAGCTAACCAACGTCAGGATCACGTAAGAGAACGGTATACAGTTTTTAACGTCCAAACTTATAGAACGTTCTAACTATGACTATCCGTGAGTTAATTGTGAATTGTATTGTTGAATGTGTCTTACCTCCCTTGAGTGCCTAACTGGGCTTGAACGTCTACAGTTTGAAATGATGTGTTAATTTCCATACATGGAACTTCTAACAAGTGTATAACTGGGGGGGGTGAGGAATTCGAGTGTCCGGTCACGCGTGTATGTTCGGGTGTCGATATCTGGATCAGATTCGACTCTCTCCATGTTTTGGTTGTTTTTCCTTCTTGGAATACAATCTCCCACAAGTCTAATTGTATGGCTTTCCTACCTTGACTTAAGTTCGGGGCTAGGGGGAATTTATGTACGGTGTGTTTGGATCACGATATCTAACACATCTTGAGGTAAGTTAAACGTTCGACAAACCGAATGGTAACAAGTTGTGTAATGGGCTTAACATGAGAATGGAAACATTCTCTAGGCTCAATCAATTTGGTTAACTTTTATTTGGTTCGTTTCCTCAAGCGATTTGTTCCTATCTATGTTGTGTGTATGTTGTTGCTATGCAATGAATGTTGATATATTTATGTATGTCGTTTGTTAAAATGAACCCCATGTTATTATGAGAAGTAGTTGCGTGCATTCCGGTAGCCGACGGGCTGCACGTTAATCATACCAGCCAAGGGTTGCTGAGCCCCTGGGGGCACCATGTTTTATTTGCAGAACGAGGATCGAAGAAGCGGAGTCGCTTTAGCTTCGAAGTGTAAAGAAGTACTTCTGTTAATTTTGGATAGTGCCCGAGTTGCGCCTGTGCACTCGTGGCCATATACTTTTGTAGGAATTAGAACATAACGGTAATTTGTACATTTACACTCGGTATAGTAGGTTTAGTAGTATGTGAAGGATTTGTAACTAATGCTCGGGAGTCTGTGTTCATCAGACCGATATAATTGTAC
This sequence comes from Limonium bicolor, assembly GCA_023374045.1. NCBI lineage: Eukaryota > Viridiplantae > Streptophyta > Magnoliopsida > Caryophyllales > Plumbaginaceae > Limonium > Limonium bicolor. Next base: position 193,039,739 of record CM041777.1, on the reverse strand, counting down.
GAATTAGCCTTGTTAGCCACATGGGTGGTTAACGGCGTGTAGCACCGCCCTTTTTAGTTAGTGTTTATGTTATGGTTTTCCGCTGCGGTTATTCTTATTTGTTAAGTTTATGGTTGGGTGTTACAAAAATAGCTAGATGCATTGAGTGTGTCTCTCGCCATGCAACTAGCATGGAGACTTCTAACTTTTTTTGTGATTTAGGTTCAAGTCCAGAATCACCTTAATTGCCTTTACTCGCATTGCCACTCGAATAAGGTTTATCTTCACAACCTCCAAAGCCCACACATTGCCGCCCACGCCCTTTACGTATCCCCCGTGCCAATCATAAATCCCACAACTATGCCCTCGAAGCTTCAAGTAAGTCCTCACCAAATGTGTGCTTCTTTGAGGTGGAAGGAAGATCAGCCATGTCTACATCCGGGAGAGCCTGGTGAATCTCACAACCTTGAGTCGGGGGCTTACTCTGGACTCCCCATGTGGTGGTCAAGGTGCTAGATCTCTACGACCTTTCCCAAGCATCAGCCTACGAGTGAATCTCCCTAGGGTGACAACCTTGAACTTGTTCTTTAGAGCTAAGCCATATCTTATATGGCCTATTCACATTTTGGCTAGGTTGCACACGGGGACATGCGTCCGACGAATGAAGAAACAAGCCACATCCAGAGCAAATGACGACATATTGTTGTAGAAGAGTTTTAAAAACATGGAACTGGCCATCTAAAAACATTAGGAGGGTTTGAAGAACATAAACATAGACATTCAATTCGACTTTGAGTCTTAGGTACCTAAACCCAGAAGACGATCCATCCTCTATGATTTTGAAGAATTCACCAAACTAGTGACCAGCCCTATAAGCAAAATCAAGAGTATGAAGACATCTTTGGACGTTGTAGATCCAAACCTAGTCATGTCAGGCAAGTTCCTCTATCGGGATCAAGAGCTTGCTGTTGATCATCCAAGGCCTCCTCCCAAGAATGGCAAACATTGCATCAGTTGTTTCAAACTCGAAGACGAATAGGTTCTATCTTGCTTTGGTGAACCTAAAGCCTTCAAACTATGTCCATCCCTTCTTAAGGATGATTGCAAGCGAAGTAGCACAAATTGGAATGGTAGAAAAGAGCTGGGCCAAGATGCATCGATGAACTACCAGCTGTACACTGGTGACAGTAATGGTAGCATCCATCGTTTGGAGCAGGAAGAAAACATGTGCATTTAGGAAGTGAAACACAAAGAAAAGCTGAGTGAAGACAGGGGGTGAAGCTGTGAAGGTGGTCGAGCCAAAACTGGGAGACTAGATTTAAAATCCAAAAAAGTGCACTCTCCCGTGGAAGATGAGGGGGCAACGGGGTCTGCCTGTATTCATGGCACAGTAGAGACATAGATTTTCCTCATGATGGAAATGATGACCCCAGAGTCTTGTGTTGGTGTGGTAAATCTCTTCTCGGGCTGCGTGATCAGCAATGAGGGAATGATTGCTGATAATTCCTGAGTATGCTTAGTCGAATTGGGCTAATAGTCTGGATTGGACGGCGGACATGCAAACTCCCGATGCAAGGAGAAGAAGAGTTGCAAGGCACAAAAGAGAAATCCTGTGCATTAAGATTTTCGTCATATTGAAACAGTTATGAGAAGATGGAGCTAGCTCCACCTTTTTGTGTGGCTTTAGTGTCACGTATCAGTATATTACTAGCTCAATTAAAATTAAGAGAAGAACAAGAGGCAAAATAAAAAATAAAGAGGAAAAACATATGTACGCGCGCACGGGAGAGTCTTGGGAAAGAGAAACTATTTTTTTTTCAAAATGTTATAACTCACAAAATATAAGTGCAAAAATTAAAAAAAAAATTATACCATTGTTCATCATAATTTGTGCTCTTCAAAACAAAATGCATCATGAATATGTTTTGGTAAACTTAAAATTTTATGTTTTTAGAATGAGTATATATTACGTATTTTTAAAGTGAATTTTATTCATTAACAAAATGAATCTTTTATAATAATAAAGTGTAGAACTAATGTAAAAAAGATTACCCTACCCCAAACATCCTAAAATCCCACCCTAGGAAAGCTAAAAACATTGAAGACAAACCCTAAACTACAAACCCTAAAAACATGTCGAGTCAGTAATGACAATATAAAGTGTAGAACTAATTAATGCCAAAAAAGATTACCTTACCCCCCCTAAACACCCTAAAAACCACCATAGGTAAGCTAAAAATGTTGAAGGCATTATAGGGTTTGTAGTGTAGGGTTTAGGGTCTAACCACCCTAAACCCTAAACCACAAACCCTAAAAACCTATCAAGTCAGTAACGACAATATAAAGTGTAGATGCCAAAAACCCTAAAAACCACCCTAGGAAAGCTAAAAACATCGAAGGCATTTCTGGGGTTTGTAGTGAAGGGTTTAGTGTCTAACGACCTCTGATTCACTTTTTAAAAACCTTTGATTCACTTTTCTTAAACTTAAGATTTGTTCATTGTGAATATAAAAAAAATTAAAATTTATCAAAACACTTTTATGTTGGGTCTAGCTCGAATTATGATGAATAACGGTATAAATTTTATGTTATTTAGAATTACATATAATAAACTATAATATTTTAAAATTTTACAAAAAGACAAAATAAGTGACACTCACCATCGCGTGTTTATATCTCTCATGACGAGAAGAATTAGTATAAGCCAACATAGCATTAGTAATTTAGTACAACCACTAAGTACCCTTTTTAGGCATGCATGCATATCTGTACATAGCTTTTTTTTTTCTTTTTCTTTTTTGAAAACCATATCTGTACATAGCTGAAACCCTACACACAGTCAAATTTGTCATGCGATTCCCCCAATTACCCGGGCGGCCCATATTAGTAGCTACCTGATAAGTATATACGTATGAACGTATAGAAAGCTGTAGCTACGAGTCACAACCAGTCAAAAGGAGACCTTAATATAACATCCAACGATTTCGAATTCCATTGACAAATACCAATCCACTAAGCCCTTTAGATTATGTTCACATCTCTTTTTCTCTCTTTGATATTGTTTTTCTTCTTTGTATTGACACTACTCAATCAGCTCCATTTTCTTTTCTGTTTTTTTTCGATGCATGCCTGGTACTCAGGGGCGGAGCCAGGAAGGAATATAAGTTAAGGGGGTCAAAAAGACAGAATTATAAAAAATTAGGGGGTGTTTTTACTAAATTTTTCTAAATTTTTTTTTTTTACACTACAAAATTTATGTAATTTAACAATGTTAGGGGATATTTGCTCCTCAGATGAAGTCTGCTCCGCCCTGATGTACTCATAATACTTTTATTATTGTATATGGACATTATTATTATTATTATACATTTATTGACCTGGATTTTTCTAACCCAGTCGTACTGAAAGTACAGAGAGAAAAAAAAAAGCACGGACATGGGGCCCGACAAATACACCATTTTTACGAATCAAACAATATTAATAATTATTGCTGTAATCATAATCTTGTAAATTTACCTAACAAAGTTCATTAATCTTCATTATTCTTTTTTAAGAAAACATCTTCAGCATTATAAAAAGTTACTTTCAACTACATGAACTTTCATATTTTCCTTTGACATTATAAGGTTGCCCCAGTCCAGTGGCGGACCGAGGTATTAATCTGTGGGGGCACGTGCACCACAAGTTTTTTGAAAAATACAAGTATATGTATGTGTCTATATATAGCAAAAATAAATAATAAATGTTAATAGATAACTAAAATAGTATAGCTGAAATATGATGTTTTGACATTCAAAATAGTGTATGTTCAAATGTGGGTTGATGTTATCATTTACTACAACTACAGTTGAAAGAGCATCCCCACTAATGAAATATATTAGAATGAGTGATAATCTAAACACTTATGCAGAATCAATATATTATTAGCCCATTAACAATTATTATTATGTATCATTTTTAAATGATAGAAGACTTATATAAAATAATTGTAATATAAATATTAAATATTATTTTTCAATTTAATTTTTAATATTTTGTTTGACAGATTGTTATTTGATAAAAGTGCCCCCACTATAGGCGGATGGGGCTCCAATCCCTCAAATTTTTTGAAAATTAGTTCAATGGCCTTATACATTTTTGAAAAATACAAAATAACATAATATTGTAAAGTGTGATGGTGTCGAAAAAAATTTACCCCATAAATAAAATTTTTTGGTCCACAACTAGCCCCCACAGATTTTAAAATCTAGGTCCGCTACTGCCCCAGTCATGTACAATTCTAATTAAAATGGATTAAAATAATCTACTACATCCACCTATAGTGGAGAACATGACCATTATGGGTCCGTTCTCAACCCAGATTCGGTTAATTAATCTATCCTAGATTATACCATTTTATGGCAGTGACACTACCATTTCACAACGTTAATTAGATTAGCGTTTCATAAGAAGCTACCTCAAGCAACTAGTGTGATAACGAATCCTAAGCCGTCTAAACGATTTTGGGGCCCTGTGTTTAAATATAGATGAGACCTTTTATAAAATTAAATTATTTTATATATAAATTACTAAATTAGATTATGTCACTTTACTCTATAAATAAATAAGTAAAAATAGATATTTTGAAGATTTGTGAATATCTTAATCATAAGCACTTCACTTTATGTCAAGTGATTGACATCGGAGTGGTGGAGGACTGAAGTAGGGGACGGAAGGTACTGAGTTCGAATCCTCTTACCACCCACTTTGGTGGGGGAAAGGAGTTTATTCTCTTATTACTCATTCTAGGGGAGTGGAGGAATGGAGTTTACTCTCCGATTACCCAGCCTGGAAGAGTCGTCAGAGATGCAAGGGAGTGCGCCGTGAAGGACGGTGGTGGGGGAAAGGAGGTTTACTCTCCGATTACCCAGCCTGGAAGAGTCGTCAGAGATGTAAGAGTTGAGTCGGTGTTATTTGATTTTTGCCCTTGTGGCACCCTAGGCCATGTGCCTATAATTATAAAAAAAAAAACACTTCACTTTATTATAGTTATTTAATTACTATTATAACTAACGAAAAAATTTTGGGGTCCCATTATTTTGGGGGCCCTGTTCTGTTGAGCGGAATGCGCCACCCTCGGACGGTCCTGCTAATTAGGTTAGAGTATCATTTCCGCACATCATTAATCTCGTCTCGGGCTTTATTGTCGCAGTATTAACATTGGGGTATCCTTATTAATAGATATTGGCTCTATATATAAGAACGCTAGCTCTCTACTAAAATAAAAAGATATTTTTGTCTTTTCTTACAAGATCTAGTGAACAATCTATTACATTTTGATTGAAAATGCTAGCAATTACTTCAGCCTTCTCACTATTATCAGTTGGGCATCTCGTTATGGTCAATGATAGAGCTTTAATAACTATACTTGTTATAGATAAAACAACCCTACACAATGTGTGCTCCATATATTAAACAAAGCAGATGATCAATGACAATGTAAAAAACTAGAATCGAGATCTCAAACATCAAATTTACTATTAAATTTTGTAACTAATTTGATTATTTAAAATAAAAAGGTTTTTGTTCTTGATAAAGTTCAAATTAAATGACCCTAGCTAATCACATATAGCTTAAACGTATCTCCAAATTTAAGGTTATTTAGGATTTTTTTTTCACACTTCTTTTGTTTGTATATTCTCTTTGCTTTTGACTCTTGAGTATCTACTTAGTGCGGATTTAGGAATTTTTAAATTAAGGGTCCCTCTAGACCCAACAATTTTTAAAATTTTAAGACCTTAAACTTTTTTAACAGGATAATTTATCGCAATGACTTCTGTTGAATAACTTAAATCTTATAGGTTACATAATTTCATATATAGCTATAAAGTGAATATAATTGATGAATTTTTATATTAAACATTTATGCAAAAACAAAAAATAATTAAAAACCCCATAAATAATATGTAAAACTTTTGCTCCTCCACTGTATCTTTGCAACATCTTTATACCGTCCAAATGCTTCTCGTGTCTTTTTTTCTTCTCTCTGACTTAATTATATGATCACTCAATTCTAAATCTTTGTACCGACTCGTTCAATGGTTTATATTAACCTTGTTTAAAAAAAATTAATGATTACTTCGCTTATAGGATGCTATAATTATGACACTTTGCTTGTTTGAAATGAAAGCTAGCTACGTTTTCAAAAAAAAAAA
>CM041777.1:192869204-193033066 GCA_023374045.1 Limonium bicolor | reverse complement strand
ATGAGCTTTCGTAGTAGCTAAAACGCTTAATTGCACAAGAAAATAGTAGTAATATGAAAGAGGAAGAAATTGATGAGTTGTGTATTGAAAATTCTTATCAAATGGGGTATTATAGTGTTTTTAAGCCATATAACCGTTTTATAGTCGTTTACTCGGTTTTGATTCTGGTTCCAGTGCCAACGGTAACATTTTTTAACACGGTTAAACGGAGCATAAGGGAGGCGGGAGAGTGTAATGGTCATTATGACCGAGTGTAATAGTCATTTTGACCGGTTCTAAGCGGTTCCAGTAGGAATATAGATACTAGTATGGACTATTAAAGTCCCTGATTAATCCTGGACCAAATTTAAACCATAAGATCAAATAAAATATTAGTGGATGGTCCACATTTTATCTTCTGTAAATTTGATAAAAAAAATATATGATTTGGTACCATATTTCATGGGATTCTCCCGTTTGAATACCAATATTCATTCTATAAACTATACCCAACCTCTATTCGCCTCTATTCTTCTTGACGGAAACGCTGCTCAACACCACGGTTCTGCTCAACACCATGGTTCTTCTCAACACCACGCTGCAATTAGACTGGATTTCTCATCGGCAACCCACGAAATTCCTCTACTGGTCTACGCTTCCACATTGCGCCTCTCTGCATCAAACCCTAACCGGAATTCAACACTCACATTCTCAGCCGCAAGGGACAAGTGCAAAAACGGAAACCTCTGTGCTCGTGGGTTTGCCTCTTTGTGTTTGAAGCTGAATATCTTGCTCCACCTGCCTTTGAACCCCGCATCTCTTCACTTTATGGGTGTCATTCCACTATTATGACAACAGAGTAATTCATGGTTGTAGCTGAATATTTTGCGGCAGTTTTTTTTGTATCGAATGATTGATCGGTTTTGAATTGATTCTAAATTATGTTTTTGTTTTATTGATTCCTAAAGTGGTGGCCAAAATAATGCTGGATGGTTGTATTTTTGCAGATAAACATCAAGAACTGCTCAATTTGAATAAGTTCTGAAACGATATTATTTGATACCAAGGTACATAATTGAATCATCCACTTCTTTTACGCTATTTCAACAACAGTGAAATTTGATTATTTTGTCGCACCATGTGAAGCCATTGGTTTTGGTTTTTGTTTGTGCTTTTGTTAATTATATTGTTGTGTATGCGTCTCTGCTGATGGAAAAATTGTTCTGTTTTCCTACTGCCAAATTTACTATTGTAATCAAGTTCTACCAGTTGATGCGTGTTTATGGTACTATCAACTCAAAAAATCTAGTACTTTCTTGTAAGTTGTGTGGTACACTTCTTTCATAATGGGGCTAGTATAGTATGATATTTATGGGTGATACTATCTGATGGTTGTGGGTGGTACTATCTGGTGGTTGTAACTGGTACTTGTTTTTCAAAAGGTGGTTCTTACTCTGCCTATGAGTGATACTTGTTTTCCAAAATAATGGTACTTGTTTTTCAGAAGGGAGGTACTTGTTTTCCAAAAGGGTGGTACTTGTTTTCCAAAAGGGTGGTACTTACTCTTCTTATGAGTGGTACTTACTCTTCCTATGAGTGGTACTTACTCTTCCTATGAGTGGTACTTGTTTTCCAAAATGTTGATAATTTTTTTCAAAAGCCTGGTACTTCCTCTGCATATGGCTGATATTTGTTTTCCAAAAGGTGGGTACTTGTTTTTCTCATTGCCAGTACATTCTCTGCCTATGGATGGTACTTTCTCTGCATATGGCTGGTATTTGCATTTGTCTAGTGTTTTTTTCACATTTTTCACAATTTGGTGGATAACTGGTAATAGAAATATGTTATTACGTTTCATTATGTCTTTGTTCTTCTGATTTGTGTGGTTTTATTAAGTTTCATTATGTTATGTTAAGTTGATCAAACTAATTTGTTTTGGTATTTTCAAATGAACTTGCAGGTGGAGAATGCTCTAGAAAAAAAGGACTTAGTGTCGAGATCGAGATGTACCACGACTAGAATGCGTCAACTAATTGTCGCGCTAAAATCGGACCCTCAAGCTCAAGCAAAACAGGAAGCTCTAGAAAATGTCGGGTTTGGATCATCCATGTTGGTAGCTTGTTTTGGATTTGTAATATGATTTTTAGGATCATACTTACTACTTTTGAAAAACCTGCATGACTACAAACCATTAACACGTACTCTTCTATTTTAGTCTTCTTGCCAAGAGTACCATATTGCTTTCGAACAACAAACGCTTTTGTTTTTGCGTAGTCCAAGTAAAACTTTATGCATCTAACCATAGAGGCAAACTCTAACTTCCACCAATAGTCCACATTTTGTGGTGCCACCGTTACTATAACTTCAAACCCATTACATAATACCTACAAGCGGTACTTTAAATACCTTTATGACTATAAATAAAAACCAGCGTAAAAATAAATAAGTGTCATAAGTTTATGATATACCAAAGAATAATACACCGACATCAACATAACTAAACACCACCAATATCTCAACGAAACACCTAACACATGTTAAATATGTACCTCTATATAAACACACGACGTTGGTAACAATTGTATTCGTAAAGACATCGGTATTCTTTTCTAGGACACAAGATATAATACACCGGCAGAAATATAACTAAAGACCACTAATCTCCTAATGAAATATCTAGCACCTGTTCAATATGTACCTACAGGGGCAGAGACAAGGGGGGGGGGGGGGTGGGTGTGCGGCCCCCCAACCCCCTCAGGTACATACTTAAATTAGTTTTAGCTTTATTGTTATATAATTTATTTATGTTAATAGATATTTGTTCACCCCGTAACATTTTGTAAAATGTCACATGATATTACTAAGTTTTATTTATTATCAATTTAATTTCTATTAATATGTAATATTTGTTTTATAATTATATTTTAAAAATCATTTTTTAGTTTATATTAGATAAGAAAACTCTTAAGCTCTGTTCAGCATGACTGTTTTGCAGTTGTTTTAGTCTGGCTGTTTTGCAGTTGTTTTATATGTGGCAATATATTATAGGAGTAGAATGTAGCACCCACGTGGGACCCACACGGGACCCACCCATTTATGTCAAAAATATGCTATCAAATATACCAAAAGCAAACGAAGCCTTAATATTCTTATTTTAGCAATATTCTAAAGTAAAACGGATTATTATGTCACTCTTAGTAATCATGTACCCATTATATCCATAATACAAGTGTTTTTAGTTTTTTTTATTAAAGATTTTGTAAATTAAAATAATATTAAAATTACTCCAATAACTTTTAGAAGAAGTTTTTAGAAGAAAAAAAACTAGTTTAGAACTATTTTTCTATAAAATGCATTAACATATAACTTAATATACCAATTTTTAAAAATTTGAAAAAAAGGTAAAATTTACATGATAATCTATATATTTCAATTTTATTTTAATTTTTTTATCAAATTTAATATCCAATATCAATTTTAAATATAAATAAGTATTGAAATTTATATTAATTTAAAAAATTTAAATTAATTTAAAAAATTTATTAATGTTATTAAAAAAAATCTCGCCCCCTTACAAATATTTTCTGGCTTCGCCCCTGTGTACCTATGTATAAACCCTGTCACGAACATAGCCAAACACCACAAATTCCTAAACGAAACACCTAGGACCTGTTCAATATGTACCTGTGCATCACTATCAACCAACACGGTGTTGCTAACAATACTATCTGTAAAGACATTGGTACTCTTTTCTATCCGACATGATATAATACACGGTAGGATTATAACTAAACTCCACAAATCCCCTAGAGAAACACCTAGCACCTGTTCAATATCTACCTATGTATAAACACCGTCATGAACACAACCAAACACCTGATGTACATGTGTATCAACCAGACACGGTGTTGTTAAAAATACTATACGTAAAGACATTGGTACTCTTTCTAGCAGACATGATATAGTACACCGGCTTCAATATAACTAAACACCATGAATCTCGTAATAAAACACCTAGAACCTATTCAGTACGTACCTATATATATTACACCTGCATAGGTAAATTTCAACAAAATATTTTTTCAACACTCTAGTTCTAATAAATTACAGTTATAAAAAATATAGAAAATATGTTAAAAAAGAAAATAAAAAATAACTTCTTTAAAGTAAATATATATTATATATTTAACAAAACGGAATAAAAGAAGTTACAAAAAATCGCAACAACTATTGTAAATTTTTAAAAGAAAATTCTTGGAATGAATTATGTAATTAATAAATATTAATCGTAGATGAAAGAAAAAATGTTGGATAGAAAAATTAGATAGATGCTAACAAACTTCTATATTATTTGAATGAACCATTTAATAAATAGAAATAATTTTGCATGGAATATAGTATTGCATGGATTGAATTATGCTGTTTTATTCTTTATTGTAGGGTATTTTTCAATGTATGTTTAGGTCAAATGTAAAAAACACAATAGACAAGTTTAAAAGTGGGATTTTCTTGTTTATGAATAGGTAAATTTAGTAAAAATATTTAATAAATTATAATTATACAAAATATAGGAACTTATGTGAAAAGAGCAAAAATATGTTTTAAGTAAATATATTTTAAAAAATTGAGAGAATTTTAAAAAAATCGACGACAACTAAATTAACGTTTAAAATATATTTCTGCAATTAATTTGTAACTAATAAATATTAATTTTGAAATCCTAGAACTACTTCAATAATATTTGGTAGTTTAGAAAATTGTGGGAGTAAAACACTAAAATATAGGTAAATTTAAATAAATATACACATTATATAACTAAATTAACACACACACAAAATAGGATGGGACAGGCTTAAGCCCCGAACAGAATCCACCCGCCAACCGGTTCCGGTTACAGTCATTTTCTGTTCCAATCATTTCTGGTTGCAGTTTCCGACCGATTGGTCGCACCAGTTCCGGTCAAGTTGGCCAGCATTAATCACTAGCCACGTTTTTGGGCATCATATATTGGGCCATGTCAGAGATCAAAATCTCCTTCCCGGGTATTTGCTCCCATGTCTTATTTGTCCTGTACTTAGCATTTTGAACTTCCACTGTAATAATAGTAAAAAAATACAAGAGAAGAAGGCGCTCCGGAGATAATTCCTTTCGTTTATTGGTCAATGGGTTGACCAATCATATTATACTCGAAATGATTGATTCCAATTGGCCGAGTCATCGAAGAAAAAAACGGATATAGCATATAATAGTATTCCAGTTCCAATTTAATTTCTTTGATCTTCCAGTTCCATATATAATACTAGAATCAGCCTTTCTCAGTTCTCTGTAGCACCAATTTGGCAAATACCATTTCAGGCATGCCTGTCGTTCTAGCTATTCAGAAAGATTACATTGATAATTGTGAGATATGGATCCCGGTGCCATCGTTGTAATCAGCGTTGTGGCTATCCCAATCTCCATTATGCTAGTATGCACTCTTCTATCACTGTGTAGCATGATACCCATAACGAAGAAGGGTAATCCCACAGCAACTGATATAGAATCTCAATAACCAGCGTAGACGAGAGAGGGATATCAATGGAGAATAAGGGTTATGGAGATAGAGAGAAGGATGGCAAGTTGGTTATCATGGTCGAAGCAGCGGGTGAAGTGGTCAAAACGGTGTTGGAAGCTAAAGTGTCAGGTACTTGTGGCGGTGGATGCGGCGGGTGTGGCGGCGGTTGTGGTGGTGGTTAAACTTAAATTAGGCACTGCCTAACTAGGCTGGGTAATATACCTATTAAAATCATTTCCGTTTGGTCTTTGTGTTATTTTGAGATGGAGTAGTTAGATTGTGATTTCACACATGAATGTAATGTAAGTGAACATATTCAATTTTTTTTCTCTCTTTCATGACTGGCTTGTATGATTTATAAACAACTAGAGAGACTTTTTTTCGAAGTTATAGTATAGATTATATTCCACCATTAGGCAAATTATATTATAACAAGGTCTCATACATTAAGCATCAGTGAATTCAGGACCGGCACTCCTGTTTAAATGGTGGTGGAAGTTTCAAAAGGAGGACGGGAAACTCTGGAAAAATATCATATGCTCAATATATGATATTGACATCAGTTTGCCCATAACTGACGACAGATGGAAGCAGTCTAAAGGGAAGGGCCTGTGGAAGAATATACTGTCCATTGGCTCATGGCGGCCCAGTCACGATGCCATCATCCAAAGATTCCTTCGCTGGAAGGTAGTCAATGGCAGTACAATCCGCTTCTGGATCGATAAATGGGTAGGGGACCAACCTCTTAGATTGCAATTCCCACGATTGTATCTGGTGAATGAGCAAAAGTTCGCTATGTAGACGAGGTGGGAACTTGGAATGGGCTTGAGTGGTCCTGGCATTTGCTGTGGCGCCGGCCTCTTTTCCTCTACGAGAGAGCGCAAGTGGAACAGTTTCTGCAGCTCCTGGAAACGGCCACTCCCCATCACGCTCACGATGAAGATTTTTTGTCCTGGACGGCTTCAAAAGACTGCTGTTACAGCACACAGTCCTTTTACGAAGAAGCCAAGGAGTGGGAATCGCCCACCTCTGTCACCTGGTGTCGGGTGTTCTGGCATAAATACGCAGCCCCCAGAGTAGATGTAACACCCCGGTTTCCAGGATCTAACACCACCACCTTAGCTATTAAACATGTACAAAATACTTTTTTTTTTACATCAACTCACCTGTATTCATATATCATAAAAAGAGTTTACATCAGCGGAAGTTTTACAAAAGACAACCGGGAGTTACCGCCACACCTGCTATCTACTGCAGGTGCACAGGCTAATCCCCACCACTACTCCTGCTGTCAAAATTTCCATCGCCACGTGCCTTTCATAGGAATTAATCTAGTAGTCTTGGTCAGTCGGTCTACTATCACCCAAATTTGGTCTATCCCCCCTTTAGTGGGTGGTAACCCAACTATAAAATCCATGGATACTGAATCCCATTTCCACCTGGGTATATCCAAAGGTTGCATCATACCTCCCACTTTCTGACGTTCAAATTTAACCTTTTGACATGTTAAACACTTGGACACATGCTCTGCTATCTCCTTCTTCATATTTGGCCACCAAAAGTATTTCTTCATGTCCTTATATAATTTATTCCTCCAGGATGCATCGAATAGTTGGAGTTATGAGCATCCTTCATTAGTCTTTCCTTGAGATCCCCACAAATACCTGGTACACACCATCTTCCCCGAAATCTTAAACTTCCATCTTCATGAATTTTAAAGTCTGGAGCTTCTCCCTTTTCTACCTTCTCCTTTATTTTCTTTAATTTTTCATCTTCTTGTTGACAGTCTTTAATCTCTGCATATACATCAAGAAATGCCTGCATACTTGCACATATTTCCTTCTTAACTTCTCCAAGTGTCACTACCTCAAGATTTAATTTCCTAAAATCTTCCACTAGCTGGTCCTGTAATATCCAGTTTGCTTCACCTTCATGATTCCTTTTCCGACTTAAGGCATCTGCCACCACATTGGCTTTACCTTCGTGATACAAAATTTCCAAATCATAATCCTTAATAAGTTCTAACCACCTCCTTTGTCTCATATTAAGCTCCTTCTGAGTGAAAATATATTTTAAACTCTTGTGATCTGTATAAATCCTACATGAGGTGCCGTACAGATAATGCCTCCAGATTTTTAATGCAAATACCACTGCAGCAAGTTCTAAATCATGCGCGGGATATCTCGTCTCATATTCCTTTAGTTGTCTTGATGCATAGGCTATTACCTTACCTTTTTGCATTAAGACACATCCTAAGCCATACTTGGATGCATCGCTGTAAACCTCAAAGCCTTCGGTACCACAAGGTAATGCAAGAACCGGAGCTGTAGTCAGTTTTTCCTTCAAAATTTGGAAAGCTTCCTCGCACTTATCATCCCATTTGTATGATACTTCTTTCCTCATCAAGTTCGTAAGTGGTTTCGCAATCTTGGCAAAATCCTGAACAAATTTCCTGTAGTATCCTGCTAATCCAAGGAAACTTCGAACTTCTCTAACATTCATTGGTCTAGGCCAATCTTTAACTGCCCGAATTTTTACAGGATCCACGGAGATCCCATCTCCTGTTACCACATGACCAAGAAACGATACTTCCTTGAGCCAAAACTCACACTTTGATAACTTGGCATACAATTTCTTTTCTCTTAAAAGCTGAAGAACTTGGCGTAGATGATCCGCGTGCTCCTCTTCACTCTTTGAGTATACCAGTATATCATCAATAAATACAATGATAAATTTGTCGAGAAATTGATTAAAAACTCGATTCATCAAATCCATAAAGATTGCTGGAGCGTTGGTTAATCCAAATGGCATGACTAAAAATTCGTAATGCCCTTGTACGAAAAGCTGTCTTAGATATGTCTTTCTCCGCTACCTTCAATTGATGATAACCTGATCTCAAATCGATCTTCGAGAATATCTTAGCTCCTTGAAGTTGATCAAATAAATCATCAATTCTAGGCAAGGGGTACTTATTCTTAATAGTAACATTATTTAATTCCCGGTAGTCAATGCATAATCGCATACTTCCATCTTTTTTCCTGACAAACAAAACAGGAGCTCCCCAAGGTGATGCACTTGGACGGATATAACCTCTCCTTAACAATTCTTCTAACTGCTTCTTTAATTCTTCCATCTCGGTTGGTGCCATTCTATAAGGATGCTTAGATATTGGAGCTGTCCCTGGTACCAAATCTATAGTAAATTCAATCTCACGGTCTGGTGGTAAATTTGGAATCTCATCCGGGAATACATCTGGAAATCTCATACAACTGCCACATCCTCAATTGCTGGGGTTGCCTCTTTATCTTGCCCGGAATTCTCTTCTTGGAGGTAACATATAAAAACTTGATCTTCCTGCTGGAGATCTTTCCACCACTTCAAAGCAGATACTACCTTCTTGTTTTGGGTTCCATCCCTAATGTATGACACTCGTTTCCCTTCATTTCCTTGTAAACTTATTTTCTGTTTCTCACAGTCTATACGTCCTTTATTCCTACTTAACCAATCCATCCCTAGGATTATGTCAAAATCTCCTAGGTCGAATTCTATCAATTCCATCTCGAACTCATTGCCTTCAATACATATCTTTACACCTTCAACCTTTTTAGTACATCCTACTACTTTCCCCGTGGGTGTAGAAACAGAGATGCTAACATCTATATTAGGTACAACTCCTACCCTTTTCAGAAACGCAGAAGATATGAAAGAACATGATGCACCCGAATCAAATAACACCTTAGCATGAGTTCCAAGAACCGGAAACATACCTGATATAGTGTTTCCTTCCTGCTCAGCTTCAGCCTCAGCCTTGGTTATCACGTTGATGTGTCCTTGCATCTTATAACCTCCTCCTGGTGCACCTCCACCCGTATACTGAGGTTGTTTCCCTTGCCCACCAAATTGATTTCTTGGGCCACTATTATTATTTCGCTGACCACCCTGGCTGACTTGTTGAGCTCCACCCTGATTACTACTGCCAGGCCTGTTGTTAAAATTTTGCCGAGGAGTAAGTCTAGCTGCCAAGTTACTGCCTTCGTTGTTACCGTCACCCTCCTCAATCCTAACTCTACATTCATAGGCTCGATGTCCCATCCTTCCACATTTAAAACATTGCACCTGCCTACCTTGACAATCCACTCCAGGATGATTTTGCCCACAAATTTTACAATAAAAGTACCTTGCCCTCCTACCCTGATTGGCAGTGGAGCTCTGCCCTTGGTACATAGGTCTACTTGGTTTTGCCTCCATCTTAATCTTCTTGTCGAATTTCCAGTCTTATTTGATTCCCACCTTTTTTCTGTCCTGATTGTACCTCTTTCCTCCTCTGCTGTACACGATATAGGTTAGCAGCCTTCTCGTATGCTTCTTGTAAAGTAGTCAGTGGTATAACACTCAGAGCTTCCTGTAAATTCCAATTCAGCCCTTCCAAAAAGCGTTGCACTTTTGAAGCTTCATCAGGCACCATATTTTGAGCAAATCTTGCAAGTTCCACAAACTTAGCATGATAAGTTTTGACATCATCAGCTCGCTGTTTCAATCCAGCAAATTCATGATATTTCTGCATCCTCACATGTTCCGGGTAAAATCTTTTCCTCATTGCACTTTTTAAGACCCCCCAACCAAAGTTGGGTAAAGCCTTCAACCTTTCCTCCTCAGCTGTCCACCAAGATCAGCCTCTCCCTTAAAGTAGAACACAGCTCCACTCACCCTCTTATGCTCGGGACAATCCACCACATCAAATATTTTATCAAACTCCCGTATCCATTCTTCTAAAACCACTGGGTCCTCCTCCCCTGTATAAGTACTGGGTTTCATTGAAGCTATTTTCCGGGAGATATCTGTAATTACCTCTGCTCTAGCTTCATGTTGTTCCAGGATTCTCCCCATGCTCACTGTCAATTCTCTTAATTCATCCAGCTGACCTCTTCCCTCACCATCAGAATTCTGCGGTACATATATTATTTATACTAAGATAATCAATTAGTGCAAACAATCACACAACACAAATATCGCATCACATTTTCAGAACCTTAGTTAAGTTCTGCCTAGGTTGTCGGAGCTGTGCCAGAGTCTTCCTAATTTCTTATTACATCTAATCTCCCTCCTATTAAACCTATGGCTCTGATACCACACTGTAACACCCCGGTTTCCAGGATCTAACACCACCACCTTAGCTATTAAACATGTACAAAATACTTTTTTTTTTACATCAACTCACCTGTATTCATATATCATAAAAAGAGTTTACATCAGCGGAAGTTTTACAAAAAACAACCGGGAGTTACCGCCACACCTGCTATCTACTGCAGGTGCACAGGCTAATCCCCACCACTACTCCTGCTGTCAAAATTTCCTTCGCCATGTTCCTTTCCATACATCTACAACCAACCCCTTCCATTGCTAACCCTACGTTAGCTCTAGGTACTTTTTACAACCAAAAGGTGAAGGGGTGACAAAAATATTTAACTACATCCTCTTCCTAGTTTTCACCAACATACTCCACAAAACTATCAGCCCAGTGTGTTACGGTTGAGTTACTCCCATATTCTGCATGCCTAAAACCCTCGGTGGTCTGGATCCACTCCTCGTAGGTAATCCTAGTGACTCCTGGCGACAGCTCCTTACAGCAAGTATAGTAAGCACACACGTAAAGGGTATCGTACATGGTATCTTCATACCATGTGATCTCCCCGAAGAAGTCCTCCTGCAACCATAAATACATGTATACACCCAAAAGGGGTTGCAAATAAAATCAGCGAAACTGAGTAACAAATACCACACCCTGTAAAATTCATTTTCTCTTGGAAACCCATTTAACCACTATTATAAACACACACAACATTTACAAGGAAGTATAATAAAAAGAATACATCACACCCGCCTTACCTTCTCTGCATTAATATCAAACCTGTATGTTACTTATCTTTAGAATGATAACATGGGATGAATCCCAATATGAAAGTTCCACCACCACCACCTCACCATATAATCCTTAAGTGTGCACACCCCCTAAGGTTAACATAACACTTAGAGTAGACTATTGGTCATTTCTTTTCATGGGACGGAAATGTAAAGAACCCGACTGATAAATCATGAATGACTTAATTTTAAGGATGGGCTAACCATAGCCCAGGCTAACCATAGCCTTAAATAATCATTCGCAATATCAATCCACCACCACAGGCAACATCAGATAATTATTCAAAATGGTAATGTACTAATAAAATACAATTTAACGCCAAGAAATCCTAAAAATCCATACATAAATTTCAAGTGCAAACATAAAAGTATCACATTACAGTTTTAGCCAAAAATTTTGATTAAAGAAACGAGTAGATGTGCATAAAAGTTACCTGGTTTTCTCTTGCCATTTTCTTGATAAACTCTCTAAAATTTATTCTGATTAATGAACTTCCTTCCTTCTCCTAAATTCTCTAGCTCCTATACTTGATTCCACCCCGTTGAACTAGCGCAAGGCCAAACAACGGTAGCAGCCAAAATTAGCAACAGCAACACTTGTTGTCGGTTGCCTTGGTTCTTCTTGTTGTTTATTTCTTCTAAGTCTCCTGCTGGTTTCTCTTGATTTTCTTACGTAAATGGAGATTACGTAAATGGAGGTTATGAAAATAGACGGAGGATGAGTATCTAGGTGTGGGAAAATTCAGCCGGTTGGTGCTGTTTAAATAAGCAAGGAATATCACCCCTCGGTTAAGAAATTTCACCAATTATGGACACGTGATTATCATAGGTGTTAAGCTCATCGATTGACAACAGCGTGAAATGAAGACCCAAAACTCATGACTAAGCATGAGTAAGTCGGTAACACACTAAGCAAAGAAGTCGGCTATAAGCTGCTTATAAGTATTAGTATAAAGTAAGTATTGATCATAAAGGACAAAATAGTTAATTAAATTACATATATAAATCGGTTTGGCTGAAACATATCAATTGCTGCTACACATTGGTGTGAATTCTGAGCAAAAGAAAACGTTCATTTAAAACTGGAGAAGATATGTATAAGATGGCAATGATTACCTACATATGTAATCGGTAACAAGGATATGTAAAGCTGATAAATATATTATATTAGATGGGTAATGATTATAAGGAGACAAAATTGCTAATTATATTGATAAACTTAAGTATAATAATAACGGTGATTATAAAACAAAATAGCTAATTAGCTTATATATATCTTACGGTTGACAAGGGCTGAAAGTATACCAATTTGGCGGTAACATAAGACTGATGTACATGTCTTTGTTTTTCTAGAAAATAAAGGTTACTATGGATGAAAAAAAGGTCAAGTTTAGCATTATACACTAGGGTAATGGCAAGAGAATAAACTAGCTAGCTATATACATTTGCAACCGGTAAAATAAGCTTAACATGTCACTGTAACAATGACACATTTTAACGTTACAGTCGGTAATATAAACTTAACATGCCACTGCAAAAATGACACGTTTGAATATTACAGTCGGCCACTTTTACCAATAAGCTAGGATATAATGAATAAGACTAAAATAATTAGGCAAGCTATATACATATACATAATCGATATACATAATCGATTTAACATGCAAGGTATACATATACGTAAGCAACGTATATATATATATAAGTGATCTAAGCATTGTATACATATATATACAAATAATTTAGTAGGCAATGTATTCATATATATGTATATAAGCGATTTAGTAAACAATGTATATATAATATATATGTATATAAGCGGTTTAGTAACGTACTGTGCTAGCAAGTTTACTTCTTAAAATCTGTAGCTGTTATAATACATGTATACATGTCTACATTTTTCACACCTAAAATAACAAGGAAGGTACATTTTGCAACTAGGATTTTCCAGGGTGTTTCAGTAGAACTCTTCACGTGGTTTTTTCTTCAAGGAAAAGTACACACCAAAGACTTACTGTTTGAGCGAGATATAATACCCTTACAGCAGCTCAAGTGCCCACTTTGTGACAACTAAGCGAAACTGTCAAGCATCTGTTTCTACACTGCAAGGAAGTTAGGAGACTGTGGGCACTGCTTCTGGACTGGTGGGGAGTTGTTTTCGTTCCCCCACACTCTCCACTCGATTTTTTCCATGCTTGGCAGGGGATGGCTCCTAAACTGCGCTCTTCGGTACTATGGAACTCTACGTTCTTCTATACGATCTGGGCAATCTGGGCTCAGAGAAACAAGCGAGTGTTTGAGGGAGTCCGTCAGCCTTGGCATGAAGTAGTTGTTTCCATAAAACGAGCGGTTCTTGAATGGAACCGCCATGGCGTCCACCTACCGACACATGTTTTCTCTCTTCTAGAAACCTCTTTCAATTACTGTTTGCTTAGTTTCTATTTCATGTGTATTGTACTCAGGCGAGAAAGGCTTCGCGCCGCAGTATTGCCAATGTAACTGGTTCGCCAGCACTTATCAAAAAAAAAAAAGTGAATTCAGGACCGGCTATAAGCCTGTTCAGGCTGGGCTATCGAACATGATTTTTATTTTGTGCTTTTAAGTTTTATTATGGAAAAATTATATAAAAGTCTAAATTTATCTTAAATAAAATAAAAAAAATACTTTATGTTGGAATACATTCAAAAATTGTAAACATGACTTTTATAAATATATAATTTAATTAATAAATTTTTATTTTTACATAATTTTTTTATTTTATAAGGGTCCAAAAATTTCCTAAGTGAATTAAGCACGGGAATGATCAACGTAATATCAACTACATGCAGTGAAACTAGAGACTTGATCATAGTTAACTCGATTCATTTGTCCGGATTGATCTGATTTCAGACCGAAGGATTTGTGTGTACTCACACTTAGCCCAGTCTGAACCCAGACTGTAGACGCTGCGGCATGCCCGCGTGTAGATGATTACTCCTGTCCACTTGGCAGTCCAGTCAGCTGTTGACTGGATGTTTTTGACTGGACTGTTTTTTATTATATTAACTTTAATTGATTGTAACTTTTGAAATATAAGTCCAAAATGAAAAAAAATTATATCATTATTCATCTAAATTCAAGCTCTTCAAACAAGACCATACATGGATATGTTTTGACAACTTTAAAATTTTATATTTTTTATAAGACTAAAAATACATTATATAAATAATAATAATACACCACAAAACACAACAACACAACAATAATAATAATATAATAATAATAATAATAATAATAATTACAATAATGATCCATTATTAGTTTCAAAGTTTGTTATTTAATTCACTACTTGTTAGTTAATGAATCATAATATCAGTTTTAATGAATCATAATATCAAAATTAACGAATCATATCTTCATTTTAATGTATCATCGCAAACATATAAAAATAAAAAATTTAAACAATAAAGCAATACAAAACAATATTTGGTATGTATGAAAAATACATGATTCACCATAGAAGATTTAAATTGCATCATACAATAATAATAATAATAACACTACAAAACAATAATGATTTTTTATCGGTTCCAAAGTTTGTTATCTAACTCACCACTTATTAGTTAATGAATCATAATATCAATTTTAATGAATCATAATATCAAAGTTAATGAATCATATCATCATTTTAGTATATCAACGTAAACATATAAAAAAACAATAATACAACACAAAACAAATTTGGTATGTACGGAAAATACATGATTCACCATATAAGGTTTAAAATACATCATATAATAATAATACACTACAAAATAATAATATTTTATCGGTTCCAAAGTGTGTTATCTTATTCACCACTTATTAGTTAGTAAATCATAATATCAATTTTAATGAATCATAATATCAATTTTAATGAATCACAATATCAAAATTAATGAATCATATTATTATTTTAGTGTATCATCATAACATGTTAAAAATATTTTTTTTCAAAGTTGTCAAAACATATTCATGGCTGGTCTTGTTTTGAAGAGCTCGAATTTAGGTGAACAGTGATATAAATTTTTTTCATTTTGGACTTATATATTAAAAGTTATAACCATTTAAAGTTAATTTAAATTTTCTTCTCACTCATGTACCACATAAGCAATCCAGTCAGCATATTGACTGGACTGCCACATAAGCAGACCGTACATACCATTGTACAAGCGTGTCGTGTAATCGATTTTGCGGTCTGAACCTACCTCTTAGTCAAGGGTTCAGCCAGTGGCGATGAAGGAAAGATCAAACTTTACTAAATTATACAAAAATATAGTATAAAAATTAATTTTTTTACAATATTTTCACAAAAGACATACTAATTAAATGTAATTTTATCCATGTCTTCCGGACTTAATTTCTAGCCCGTCCTTCTCTTAGTCCAACTTAACTTTCATTTTATACAGTGTAATATAAATATATAGTGCATATAATAACAAAATGGTCCTTATTTATACATACGCATATTTATTATGAATAAAACCTAATTAAATCCTGATAAATGTGCAGAAAATGTAGTTACATGTCTCATATTTTTATGTTAGATAAAAAAAAGTAGCCTTACAAACAATTTTATTCTATTATCCAGCTACACAACCCACTCAATCAAATTTAGAACTGAGCAAATACTTAGGTTATTTCAGACCAACTTTTTAAACATAACTAAAATAACTGAAATTTTCATTTGGTTCAGTTTTGGTTAACAGAATTCGGTTAACCAAAGATAGCACAAGCAAAAAGCAAAAAAAAAAAACTAATTATTGAATATCTAACTTGTGTTGTCTGAGAAGAATCAACAAAACCAAATTAGACCTTATTTTCACTTATTTTCACGAAATTAGCGTCCATTGGAGGTGTAATGGAATTCAAGGCCGAGGAAGTAATTGAGATTGCCCAGATCCTTGATCTTGAAAGATTTATGAAGGGTTTCTTTGACTTGAGCTATTTTGGTGTGGTCGTTGCCACATAAGATGATGTCATCAACATACACCCCAAGGAAAAGGATAGAAGATCCACAAGTCCACTTGAAGAGAGAGTGATCGTTATCTGAAAGAATGAAACCAAGGCTAGTGAGGGAAGAAGAAAGTTTGGCATACCACTGACGTGAGGCTTGTTTGAGTCCATATAAAGATTTGTGCAATTTGCAAACTAAGCCAGTGGTGTCAGTGGTGAGGCCATCGGGGGGTTTCATGTAAATCTCTTCGTGGAGGTCGCCATGAATGAAGGCGTTGTTGACGTCAAATTGATTGATCGTCCAACGTCTTTTGATGGCAATGGCATTTAAGGTGTGAATGGTAGTCATTTTGACCACGGGGGAGAAGGTCTTGTGAAAATTCTCCCCCTCTTTTTGAGTGAAGCCGCGAGCGACCAACCTAGCTTTGTATCGTTCGATGTCACCATTAGCTTTGTACTTGACTCAATAAACCCATCGACATGTGATACTATGTTTGCCCTTTGGAAGCTTAACGAGAGACCAAGTCTGGTTTTCTTCAAGGGCTTTAAGCTCAGAAGTCATGGCGTCACGCCATTCCGAATGTTGAGAAGCTATCCGATAAGAAGAAGGCTCAGTGGGGCAATTGCGTTGCACCTGAGAGCAGATCACACGATTTGGAGTAAAATTGGTTAAGCTACGAACATAGGGTAGAAGATTGGTCCTGTGGCATTCAAGCCTAGTCGAGAGAATATGTGTGAAGTTATCAAAGGAAGCATGATTGCACTCGTAGTCCATCATCTTCTTTGGAATGGTCTTAGTACGAACGGATCGTCGTAAGACTATAGTTTTTGGCTCAGGAGTAGAGACGGATTCATCGTGTTTGAGAATCAGGAATGTAATCCTCGATGTTGTCGCTGGGAGTTTCGTCACTGTGTTGGGCCTGGTCTAGATTAACCAAATCTTCCGTGCCGGACTCAGGAATTGAGTGTTCCTTGTCAATGTCGGTGGTGGCTGCTGGAGTGGTAATTGGGCTATCGTAGCGAGTATCTGAGGATTTATTTTGACGACGATTCAAATAAGTATAAGGAAAGATATTTGAATCATCGTCAATAGCCATTGGAAACGGAATTTGGATGGGCTTTCCCGCGATCGGTTGCTCAGCTTGTTGGTCTTGTAAAGGAAAAATAGCTTCGAAGAAAGTCAAGTCTCGACTAGTTATAACTTTACCATTATATATAAGATGAACATGATGACCCTTTTTACCGAGACCAGGACCCAAATATACTCCTTTATGACCACGATCATTAAATTTTGATTCGTGAATTGTGGGCCCAGTGTGATAAGCAAGAGATCCGAAGGTTTTAATGCTTTGCAAATCTGGAGGTGATCCGTGATACTCATATGGAGATATTCCTTCAAGAATGGAAGAAGGAAGTCTATTGATGAGGTGAGTTGCCATAAGGATGCTCTCCCCCCAATAGATTTTGTCAAGGCCCGATTAGAAAAATAAGGAGCGAGCCGTTTCAAGAATAGCGATGTTTTCTCTCCACAACTCCATTTTGTTGTGGAGTGTGAACACATGTGGTTTGGTGAAGAATGCCTTTAGTGCGGAAGAAATGTTGAAGAGCTCTAGAATAACCTAGCTCATATGCATTATCGGAGCGGACAATCTTCACGAGTTTACCAAATTGTCTTTCCGCCATATGAATAAACTTTTCAATATGTTGTGAGGCTTCGGATTTGGATTTCATGAGGATGACCCATGTACATCTACTTGCATCATCCACGATGGTTAAGAAATAATGACAACCATCGTAATTAGCGGTGGAACAAGGTCCCCAAGTGTCGATATGAATAAGGTCAAAACAATATTTGGACTTATGATGAGAACTAGGAAAAGAAAGTCTATGACCTTTAGCCCTAAAACAAACGTCGCAAACAAAATTATTAGGAACATCATGTTTTTCTATCAACCCCATCCTAATCATCTTATTAATGGGGGATGCCCCATTTTCTATGCCAAAAAAGCAATTTGGTATTACAAGTATTACCAAACACGATACGGGAATTATTACAATAGTCCAAAGTATCGCTCAAAACATCATCACAAGTATTAAAAGCATTGTTTAACAGTCAAATGTCAAGATTGTAGATCCCAGCGTCGCGATGTCCAATCCTCTGCCTATTCTTCCATATATGGGCTTGCAGATAAACGACATCAGTGTCAAAGGAAATCGTACAGTTTGCCTGTTGGGCCAGCCTACTCACATAAACTAAAGAAAGACGGAAACTTGAGACGTGAAGAACGTCACTGGTGGGACGGAACCCTTTAATTACGGTCCAAAACTGTGTATAATTACGGTTGTGGACCGTAATCTACGCGGGCGTCAATAAAGATGGCGACGTCTTTAATTACGGTTTTAAACCGTAATTAAAGGCCCTTTTCCGGCCCGCGTGTCATTGACTTTACATTACGGGCGCGCCAAAGGTTTTTAGATCACGGTTTTACCAATAACCGTAATGTAAAGTCGACACTTTAGATGACGGTTATTGTTAGAACCGTCATCTAAAGTGTATTTTTTTTTATTATTTTATTTTACAAATCTACACAATTGCAACAGAGACAGAATTGTAACAGATAAGCAACAGAGGGCAGAAACTGCACAATTGAACCACCTGAATCAAATACCAACAACACAAATTCATTCTCTGCGCACAATTGCAACAGAGATAACATCTAATAAAGCACCAGATCGAAAATCTGTAACATATTCAATTGCATATTCAATCTGTTACACAATTGCAACAGAGATAACAATTGCAAATTCATTCTCTGCACACAATTGCAACAGAAATATTCAATACAACAGCTATCTGTTACAGCAGCAGCAGCTAGCAATTCATTACAAAAAATATAATCTGTTACAGCAGCAGCAAGCAACTAATAATAAGAGGGCTACAAAGGTAGCAGTGTAACCTATTCATGGTAGATACAGCTAGGATGACTCCCAGCAAGAAATAGCATAAAACAGAAGCGTAAAACAGTACAAAAACGGTGCAGAAAATTAAAAACAAAATCCATGATAGCAGCATCAGAGCTAGCTAGTCTACCACTCCATTCCATAAACATGGCTGCCATGCTCTCTGTGACATGCAACAAGTCGGCAGGAGCATAAGTCTTGAATCTGGCATAATGCTCTTTAATCTGCAACAAGAAAAGGAATGGAACACATAATGAGATTAAGATAAAGACACAAAAAATCTGCCGAAAGAATTAAATACAAGATAGCGTTCGTATTACCTTGTCTATATCATTCTTAAAACCTGGGAAGTACCCGCAGAACTCGTACATATACCGCATCACGTAGTACCCGCAACTCTTAGAATCCTTTTGGGTAGGGCACTAAATCACCAAAATTCACAAATGTAAAACAATTGTACAAAGATAATAGCAGCACGAATGAAATACATGAATTACCACGGCGGTAGATTGTAAATAACCAAAAGCACAGGCCAGGTACTATGTATGCTACTCAAAGTACCGTAAGGGTTCATCCCATCTGTGCACAAGCCTAGCCTTAGGTTTCTCGGTTCGTTACCAAACTCAGGAAATTTTACGTCTATGTTTCTCCACTGTGGTGCATCATCGGGATGTCTCAATCTGCCATCCTTTTTCCTGTGAACTGAATGCCACCGAAGATTCTCTGCGTCTTTCTCAATGGAGAACAAACGTCTGAACCTTGGAATGATGGGCAGGTACCACAGTACCTTAGCTGGTGAACCTTTCTTACTACCGCTGATGTGAGTTTGTTGTTTCTTATACCGTGACGCTCCACATGCTGAACAGCTTTCAGTAAATTCATCCGATTTCCAAAACAGCATGCAACCATTTGGACAAGCATGAATTTTCTGGTACCCCATACCCATTGGGCACTTCATTTTTTTGGCTGAGTAGTAGTCGTTGGTAAAACGTTGTCCACCGGAAGAACGTATTTCAATAGTTCCAGGAGGTTAGTGAAACTTACGTCGCTCCAGCCATGTTTCGCTTTCAAGTTGAATAGCTTGAGGACGACACTCAACTTGCTTAACTTTGTAGGGTCACGCCCGGGGTACAACGGTGTTTTGGATGAATCCAACAAATTTTCATGCTTGTCTGGTGTGTTAGAGTAATGTCGTTCCACATCTTCAAGCATAGTCTCAATGTCATCATCCCAGAAATCTGGCTCAACGTTCGCTGTAACGTCTTCTGGATCACCAGCAACTGTATCATCTCCAAGTTCTGTTTCTGTGTTTGCCTGACCATTATCCCCTTCGTCAGGCTTAATAACACGAACGCACTCTATTAGGTATATCTTGGGCGGATAACTATGTTTGGTAGTTTGTCAAATATTATATGTATATATATAAATCTTACCTCTGGTAGACGATTAGCCGATGCTAAGATGGTTGAGGTCGGAAGCATAAATAAAGTCGTAGTCCTGATGCATAAATGAAAAACGACAACATTAGAGTTCATCAAAAAATCAAGGTTAAATGCTAGCTAAACCGCGGAAAAAAATCGACAGCATCTCCCCTATATTTTAACGTCTCCAAATCAGTTTTATCAAAGTCAAATTCGCACGCACCATCTAGAACTGGTAACATACATAAACTTATCTTCACTGATGTATTTAGTTTACAGAAACAGAAGTCTAAGTTTTAAAACTGAAACTGAGGTCGATGTTCCTTCCTTCTGTTATTTAATTCAATCTGTTATATTGGCTAGCCCTTCTCAATGTGTTTATGTCTGAGCTATTAGGTTCAATAGTTTTTCACTTCTCTAAACAGCCCCAACATCTTTCTGTTGCCTCTACTGAACAGATTCACACAGAACTCAAACAGAAATAGAAACTGAAAGAAAAGAAACAGACAGACAGAGATGGTGTATGACTCCTCTCTGTTTGTTCACGTGTTTGAATTCTCAAACCTTTCTAAACTGTCGATCCTGTCAATTTGGTGTGTTATAAAGTTTCTAACTCAACTAAACCCAAGGCAACTTTGTTACAGATGCAGAATTAGTCAGAACCTGATCTGATAGGAAACTGAAGCTGAAATCCAAACTGAAATCAAAACAGAAACTGAGTTGTGTTCTTGCTTTCTTCCCTGTCTGTTTTTTTTCTTTCAACTGATTATACTTCTCCTAACTCCTTACCCAGTTACTTAAATATTCCATTAAGCTTTTAAATCCAGACCAAAACTCAAACAACTTGTTACAGTTCTGTTCCATTCATGAAACTGAGATATGCTACAGTTCTGTTCCATTCATTTTTCAGGAATCGGTAATATACTTGAACTTACTTTCTTTCCTGTGGCAGTTTTAAGTAGTAGCATTTTTAAAACTACACTATTATGTATTAATTGTAATACTAAATGCTAAGAATAAATAAATACAGCAGTTTACAGATTGGTTTGCAAAGTTACCGTAACTAAGCACCGAAGTGGGCAAGTAGTGTAGAAATCAGCCCACGAACTAGGTCGCAATTAACTGTGAATCTGGGCACAAATATATGAACAAGGTTAGAACATTTGTCATTACACTCTCAGGATTCGATACAAACGAGGTTAGAACTTGCAATCGAAATGCATGTATATGAACAAAGTTAGAAAAAAACGACAATCAATCGATCGCATACCCAATACGCGATAGAGACGTCGACGGTGAGACCAGTGGTAGATGGGTGGTGACCGGCGGCGATGGGAGTGACAAAGGTGGTGGGAGCGACGACGGCGATGGCCGTTAGCAAGGTGACGGGAGAGAGGAGACGATTTCAGTGAGGAAGATAGCGCGAAAGAGAAGAAGAGTTACTGTGAGTAGAGTGTGCAGAGTGTAGGTAAATGTTTAAATGGACTTTAGATTACGGTTTACATGTAAACCGTAAACTAAAGTCACACTTTACATGACGGTTCCCAAAAAAACCGTAATCTAAAGTGTAACAAATTAAAAAAAAACGCGATAATTATTTGGCATATGTTGGGTTTCAAACATAGGTAACACATTAATATAAAGTTTTTATTAATCTAAAATACACTGGTAAAACGACGTCGTTAACCGTAATCTAAAGTGTAACGAAATTAAAAAAATAAGCGATAATTATTTGGCATATGTTGGGTTTCAAACATAGGTAACACATTAATATAAAGTTTTTATTAATCTAAAATACACTGGTAAAACGACGTCGTTAACTGTAATTTAGATTACGCGCGGAGTCAAAAAAATCAAATAATACGGGAAATATTTGGCGTCAGGTCAAAACGACGTCGTTGACCATCAGTCGGAGGTAGGCACGCCTTTTTTAGGACGGACTTTAGATGACGGTTATTAGTGAAACCGTAATCTAAAGTTCGTTGACCGTAAAGCGCGCGTCAACACGGGACTTTAGATTACGGTTTCACTAATAACCGTCATCTAAAGTCCGTCCTAAAAAAGGCGCGCCTACCTCCGATCGATTATTGATTACGGTTAATTCAATCATCGTTGCTAATTAATTCCGGCCTTCCTATTAATCACGGTGTCTGTTAAAGCCGTGATTAAACCACCGTCATTAAAGGCTCGCGTTCCACCAGTGCGTTCTCCAATTTGAAGTTCTTGGTCAGACGAACAGTGCCTACAATACTAATCATCTCAACAGTACCATTAGGCATAGTCACATAGTGAGCATCACATAATTTTCGTTTATCGATAACAATGTTTCATCTCCTATGAGATGATAACTAGCACCAGAATCAACTAACCAACAGTAATTAACATTGTTAATACAGGTAGCATTACAATTTATGTAAGCAGTACCTGCAAAAATCGATTTGCCCTTGTTGTTTAAGGAATTGCTGCTCATCGCACCCTTTTCTGTGGTTCAACCTGCTCGAAGAAATCACACAATCGATTCAACCTATCATTCAGGCCTGAAAAATTATTCATGCCTTCGACTTTCTGTTCAACGGCGTTAGCCGTGATTGAATTTTGCGATCCTTTCCACCATTCCGGGTATCCGCGCAGCTCAAAGCACCCACTCTTCAAATGGTCTGTTTTACCACAGTGCCCGCAGATATTCGCACTTTTCTTACCATGAGTAATATCCTTCTCGCGACGATTCTTCCTTTATTGTTGCGGCCCACATCAAATTTGTTGGCATTTCCGGTAAAAGAAGTTTCGGCTCCTTCACTTGCATTTTTCATAGAGGTTCTTTGACGCTCATCCTGAAGAATAAGGGAATACGCCGAATCGAGGCTAGAGAGAGGCTTCTTCATGAGGAGATCCCCCCTTACATTTACAACTCTTCTCGGAGGCCCAGGAGGAATTCAAATAATTTTTGGTTTTCTATCTGTTTGGCTATCTTCTCACCGTAACCACAACAACAGGGAACAACATTTTCTACAGCAGCAATATCATCCCATAGAGATGTCAATTTGGTAAAGTACTCAGTAACAGACATGTACCTTGTTTGTGTCTGGATAATTCTTGCTTTAGTTCGAAAAGTCTTGTACCATCCACTTGATCAAATATCTTTGAAAGGCGTTTTCACATGTTGTATGAAGTGGCACATGAAACAACACTATTGGCGATGGAAATTTCGAGAGAAGCTAGGATCCAAGACCTAATCAACCCGTCACAACGGTCCCAATTGTCTCGACGATTCTTTGCCACCTTTGTTCGCCTCAAGGTACCGTCAACCAGTTTGATTTTGTTTTTAGCTAGAAGGCAAATTTCTACCTTCTTCTTCCAATTTTGGAAACCGCTCTTGCCATCAAACTTGGTTGCAGTAAGTTGGACGCCAGGAGCCTCAGAATTTGATACGATTAGCGGTTCTAAGTGTGTTCTCCTCTTATTTTTCCGTTTCATAACTGGATCTTCCTCCGATTCAGAAGATTCGTCTTCCTCTTCGGTGATGTCGTCTTCTCCTTCGCTCGAAGCCATGTTGGACACCATAAGAATTTAGAATTCTCACAGGTTTAGATCTTCTGCTCTTCATACCATGAAGAAATCGTTGAAGATGAGCGAGGACCAACACTAGTGGAATTAATATAAAAAAACGACCTATAAAAGGTGGTTTTACCAAAAACCGTCTTAAATTATCTCTGGGCACGCGCGAAGAGACATTAAAATACAGTTTTAATTGAACCGTCATTTAAAGCTCTGCTCATACCGCACGCGAAGCACTCTTAAAAGACGGTTTACCTGAAACCGTCATTTAAAGTGTTGCTTATTCGCGCGCGAAGCACTGTTAAAAGACGGTTTACTAGAAACTGTCATTTAAAGTGCTGCTCATTCGCACGCCAAACACTCTTAAAATACGGTTTACCAGAAACCGTCATTTAAAGTGCTGCTTAAAAGACGGTTTACCAAAAACCGTCATTTAAAGTGATGCTCATTCGCGCGCGAAGCACTCTTAAAAGACGGTTTACTTGAAACCGTCTTTTAAAGCGCTAAACATATAGGCGCAAAGCACTTTTAAATGACGGTTTCAAGTAAACCCCCTTTTAATGTAAGGTAAACCATGTTATAAAAGCTTAGTAAATTAGTATTTTTATTATTAGCATTGTAATTAATATTGAAACAAAATATTTATTATTTATATAATTTCATAATTAGCATTGTAACTTACTCTTATTATATAATTAGTATTTATCATTTTAGTAAATTAGTCTTATTAAACTATGTTTTAATCACAAATTAAAACAGTTTGAAAAATAGTATAGAGTAATAAATATTTGAATTAGTTTACATGTTGGTTAAAATTCACAAAATAGGTAGTGAGATATTACATGCATATGTAATTAAAAAAAATGTATTTTATAATTAGCATTTATTACTTTTTTGTAAATTAGTCATTTTGTATAAAAATTAACTTTCTAACTATATGTACATATATGTAAGCTTACAATATCTTTAGTATGTAATACCATGCTTATTTACTTATTACGATGTTTTTACTACTTATTATATTTTGTATGGGAGTGAACGTAAGTTAGAATAACAATTAGAATGTCAATTACTAAAAGATTATGTTATAAATGTTACATATATGTGTTTTGTTCATAAAATAAATGAATTTGATGCGCTAGTCTGGTGGTTAGGGGTGTGTGTGTGGGATTTTACAAAGGGTCACGGGTTCAAATCCAAACACCACACATATTACAAATTAATCTTGGCGCATGAGACTAAATTCAAATCTTTTTACGTTCAGGAGCTTTAAAAGACGGTTCGACCAAACCGTCGTTTAATGTCATCTTAAAAGACGGTTTTGGAAGCGTCTCTTAAGACGGATGACAAAAAGCGACGGGCGTTTAAGAGACGGTTCAGAACCGTCGTTTTTTAGCCGTTTTGACCGTTTTTTTGCTTCCGTCCACACTAGTGCAAGAGGAGAGATTGGAAATTGAATAGAGGGTTAAGCGAATGTTTAAGAGGAAACGCACATAGGATCGAGAAAGCAAAAACGTGGAGATAGGGATGAAAGCATTGTGAAAGAAAGAATGATTTCTTGTATGTATTGTGAATAACCAGTATGGGTATTAATACAAGAGGGGTTTCCTAATAGGAAACACCCAATTGAAAACTTAGCCTAAACTAATATAGACACCCAATTGGAAACTTAGCCTAAATAACTAAACTAATAAAGACACCCATAAGTAAACTAATAAAAACAATACAGAAAAGGATAGAAAAGATTATACTAGAAATATATATAATCCTAACAAGTTTAAGAAATGGGAAAGAATGATACATAGGATAAGTCTAGAAGATTTTAGTAAATCCTAACACTCTAATCTGGCAAATCATGCTTTCTTGTCCGTGACAGTATGGAGACACTCATAGCAGGATTATTCTTTAGTGAATGGTGAGTTTCTTCAGCAATTAAGGCCCCGTTCTCTCAGGGACTTTAAATATTTACTCACATTAATCTGACACATGTCACTCTTTTATTTGGTTATAGTACTAGTGGGACCCATCATTTATCTCACATATGAGATTTATGCAAACGCAGCATATTGCTGCTTTATCTTTAAGCTTGACATTAATGTCAATAAAGAACAGACCCTAAGTACTGACAAAAAAGTTTGGGATGATCAGCGGTATTCATTCCAGGGAGATAACTATGGACGATGAATTTAGTTTTCTTCCATTCCACTCTGTCTTTCAAGCGCACCACAGGCCACAGCGATAAAATCGGACAATTATTATCTGCTCTCTATATACACTTGGCCCAAAATACATCTCTAGAATATTTCACTCATCCAAGTTTTTCTTAATAGTATGATATTCCCAAGACAACTGACAGCAAACTCCATGCCCAGTGCCCACGATAAAATCTTTAGTTGGTGTCCAATATGGAACAACACAAAGGTCAAGATCATGACCCATTTAGTTAACCGCATTCCAGTCGACAGACGTGGTTGCAAAATTGTGCTCTGGCTATTGAAAGGCAATAACATCTTCATTCCCAAAAAAAAAAAAAAAAAATTCAGCTTCCAACTCTATTGCATTAATGTTGACTTATATATATAGTATCCTAAATCTGCTTCCATTGAATTTTCTTTGTCACCATCACTTCCATTAAAGAAAAATGGTGAGGTAAAGCGTCACTATAATTGATGGAATGAAAAATGAAAGGACTAATGCTAAAGAATTAAAAATAAACGGGACTGAAGCACAATAAATTTAACGTTGAGCTGACAAGAATATTGCCCTATTTACAATAACTTGGCAATCGAGAACTTTTATGTTTTGACTTTCACATCGAGCTTGTGATCACTATCGTTTGACTCATTCAGACTGCTTGAATAGCTCAAATGATAGATAATACTATCTATACTTCGGCCGTGATACCAGAGAAAAAGTATCTATATACGGTAAACCAAAATTATCTTGTGACTACAACTTACCATTTTAAGTTCACGAAACGGCGCTTAGCGACTCTATTGACCAAGTCAAGTCAATGTCAACGTAAATGAACGAATCAATGTATATGCAATTTTCTTCGAATGGTCCATGATCGGTCGATCAATTATAACAGTACATATTTTTGGAATATTAGATTTTTGTTTGAGGATTTGATGAGAGGTTACCAAGAGGAAAATTTTGAACACATCATATTCTGCTCTGTTGTTGTGCATTAACATCAAATTACACTATCTGTGCTTATGGACAATAATATATAACTAGATTTTTTTTACACTTTACCACCGACCAAGTCACGGGCCTGGCGTAACAATTATACTCTTTTTTTTTTTTTGGAAAGCATAACTCTTAATTGACGATATAGTTTCAAGTGACATGTCACAGATTATTAAAACCTGTTTGTGTTATATTTATTAACGTTTAAATCCACGATATAAAAAAAGAAAATAATTCCTGGTATAAAAGATATATATATATATATATACTATATATAATTTTTTTTTGATAATTAGGGCTTAAAGCCATTTTATTAAAAAAATGAGTGGCAAATATTGGGCCTCATTAAAACCTCCCTAGACAAAACCCAATGGGAAAAAGCCTAGGAAGGAAAAAGAGTACCCCCTCAACTCAGAAGACAACAAAGAACACTCCAAGAAGAGCCCAGTACAAGCACCACCTCACTAAAGAAATGTACCAAAGCACCCTCCCAGAAGCACCACAACAAGACCTCGCACGCCCCTTCAGGTATAATAAACCTCTAGCACCTAATGGGCTAAAAAAGAAACCACCCTAGAGAACAACCACCTCATCCTCGAACAACCAATCGCGACCGAACCCCCCTCTTAAGCTAATCTCCCAAAATTAGCCCATAATCTAAGCCCCACGTCACATCTGCTCTTGGATTTGGTTGATAATTGGCTTTGGTCTGGGTTGGATTAGGCACATGACAACCTAACTGTCTCATTAGTTTGATGCATTCATCCGCTTCTGCATCCGGGTTTATGATTTTACCTTGTTCATTTCTTGCCGGGACACTATTCATTGTCTGAGTAGGCAACATCCGGTCCTCATACTTCTGACGTGACTCCACTACAGCACCCGAGTGAGGCGGCTCCTCATCAAATAATGTGCCCAACATATTATCAGCCTCTTCATCTCGTACCCCATCAACACCAGCAACAATTTTGTCTGGGGAATCTACATGCCTCTTTTCGATTGCACTACCTTGGGAGACATTGTAACAGCTGAGATCCTTAGCTTTTTCGGACTGATCTTGTTCAACATTTTTTGGATGTTGTTGATTTATTGTATCTTTTCCCTCGTCCCTTGGTAACTGAATTATACTGTTAGAGGATTCTGGGTTCTTGGGGGGAGGATATTGGTTATCCACTTCTACTATACTCACCGGGAATCCCTGACCCTCAACAATGACAGTGATCTTCAAGTTGATCAGCTGAAGTGTGGATGTCTTGACTTGGGCACGAACCTCTGCATTTTCCATGGAGTCGATATCCTCATCCTCAATTTTAATAACTTCCCCAACCGTCTGTGCGATCTTACGCACGTTTTTCTTATTCCATGCATGAAGTGGGATACCTCGCATAATGACCCAGGCTTTACGCTTTTCTACCTAGTCATAAGACATCCATCGTCGTATATCCATGCCCCTATTAGCCTTGCCCTCTCTTTGTGCTTTGCTTATTATATCTTCTACTTCACTGTGTGAGTTGAAGACAATGAGGAACTTTGTCCTTGAGAGGGCCAGCAACCCGGCAGTATTAGGCCAACGATCAATCATGAGATTCATCGCATCTTTTGCAGTCTTTTCTTCTTGAAGGGTAACAACAATCACGCATTTCTCTAAACACGTTTTCATCTCTTCATCCGCTTTGACACTAATAGATAGTCTTGATAGGGCCGGGCTTTTCTCCTTTGAAGGAGGTATTTTCGACTTTTCCGGCTTCTCATCGGATCTTGATTTGCTCCTTCCTCCTCTAGCCTTATTGTCTTGATATTCCAGTCTAGCCCAAAGTTCACTCCCGTTGATGGTCCATCCTTTTATACCTTGAATCACTTGTTTTGCATCCCATACATGTTCAACATCAACAAACGCAAAAGCTTTCTGGGACCATTTTCTCACCTTTCTACAAATGTAGATTCTGGTCCATTTGGAAAATCTGCTTACTATTTTCCCTAGATGATACTCCGACACTTCTCTACTGATGTTGTCTATGAAGATTGTAGTGGGTGTAAAATTTTCCCAGTTACCTCGGTCGCGGGCACGACTATCCTTCCTTCGCCTGTCATCTTTAGACTGTCTGTTGCTATATACCGTCCCTCTACGATGCCTCACTGACCTTCTATCATCTGCATAGTTCGATCTCTTTCTCCATCCGTATTTCATTTTTAACCTCTCCTCCTCTTACCACGTTTGAGGAAGATTTGAAAATTCCGACGAAAGTAAAATTCACCCTTCTATCATCATATGCCACAAGTCCAGACCTCTGTCAGTCAATTTATCGAACACTCTGCGTGCGTCAATTGTAAACTACTTCTATGAACCACCGGCATCGCTAGTCCTTTTCATTGTCGGCGTGTTTGTCCGTCAGATTTTGAGCGAGGCTGAAGTACCAGCAACAGGCACGGGGCAGCGCTGGAGTGTCGACTGCAGGGCGAGGCTGGCGGGGACCCGTTCTATGTCGTAGCGCCCGTCGGTGAAGAGAACCAGGCAGCAGCAGCGGATCTCCGATAGAATATTGGCGAGGTTTGTAAATTACTCAGTGGTGAAGCTTCCAATTCGTTCCATGTACTCAGTGGTGAATCTTCCCTCGATCGAAATTTTCTATCACACAAATCCGGTCCTCGTTGACCACACTCGTCTTCCCTCACATATCACCGTTCTCCCGCTCATAAACCCAACTAAAAGCCTTTTGTCCACAAAGCCAAAATTTAGACCACCATGGAGAAAACCCTAAGCTGTAATAATGAAAATTCAAATACAGCGGAAACAACCACTAAAAACCCTTAGAAACCCTGCAGTAAATCCAATTCGTATATCAACTAACTTGTGCTGATACTCTTTGCTCCTTCGCCTTCTATGGCTCAATGGTTGTATCTAGGACGGGGTGCAAGAAATAAGAATTCTCTGACCGTGATCGACGCCGAAGGGACGCAGAAGGAGGTACCAAGAGGGGAGAGAAATGAAAGATTCCCCGGACAAGGGTGTGTCTGATTCCCTCACCTACAGGCTAGGCGGCTACTGGCCACTGGGCTCAAATTATAGAACAAGAGGGAGGAGTGGGAGAGGAGGGAGCGCCTCTGGTGCTGCATATTCTCTAGATGTGCAGCTGTCCTATGTGGAGTGGAGGTGTATTGTTCGCCCTATGTTAATCACTTCGTTCTAGAGCTAAAACATAATCTATTTAGAAAATGAGGAAGTATATTTTATTTAGTACACACCTAACACCAAAAGCACTAAGCACTATAGTCCTATATAGGCAGGGGTGGACGGAGAGGGGGGCTAGGGGGGCTCTAGCCCCCCCCCCCCTCGATAATTTTAAAAATTTATCAAATTACTAAAAATACAATATAATATAAAGTTTTAAAGAAAATTATTGTCAAAAATTTTTTAGCCCCCCCTAAACAATTTCTGGGTGTCAAAAAAATTTTTAGCCCCCTAAACAAGATTTCTGAATCCGCCACTGTATATAAGTGAGTTATGTTGACCACAAATGTGTAAATCGCTTTGTCTTTTCTTTTCCAAAGTTCTTCTTTGATTACCTGGTGAATCATGTTGCTCCAAGTTGCCTAATGTACATGTTTGAATTAAGTTAAGTGAACTTTCAATGGGTATTTAAAATGCAAATATCAAAACGACCAGACCACCCATATGCTACCTTGCTTAATTACAAACCTCAACCTTATACGTTTATTTGGACGACTATTTCAGAAGACTGTGGTCTCTGGGTGTCGAGGGCATTGATTTTAATGGTACGGTAAGGTGGGGGTTATATGGTTTTCTTTCACCACAAGGGTTATACGGTATTGACCTGACAATTATATGAGTTTTGGGTTCAAAATGAATCGTGAGTCTTATATCAGTTCTTGTGTTTGGTATATTGCTGCTAGTGTTGGTGTGAAGTCAATTATTCTACCAAACGCTGTATTGAAATATTCTGACCTGGTGTTAAGTAAAGGGACTGGCATTCCACCCATGAACATGCTTATAGGGTCTAATTTTTATTTGTTTTAGATTTTGTTATTAAAAAATTATATAAAAGACCGTTAAAGAATGGAACATATTAAAACATAATAATCGAGAATACATAATTTAATTTAGTAACATTTCTATATTTTCATAATTTAATTATATAAAAGACTTCATTTTAATTTTAGCACAGGTCCTATAAATCTTCAAAACAGCCGCGTTAAGTTATTACAGAGCATAAACATCATTCCTTATTGACTTCAAAGTCAAACTACCTACTACAAGTACGACATCTGAATACTCCTACTGCGTATTGTTTGGTTCGCCTAGCACATGAATTCTCATGCATTCGTCCCAGCACCAGATACGGCAAAGTTGACATAAAAGGAAAATAAAAGGGAAAATTCATGATATACCCCTGTTTTCTTTCATAATTCATAATATATCCCTGTGATTTTTGTAATTCAACTTTAAACATACTTAAATGTTATCCAAAAATGATGAAACTTTACATGGACGATGCTAAAGTGTTATATTTTGGTCCAATATCAAATTTGAAGTTTTTTAAGTTCACATGTGACGTGTGGGACCCAATGAACATGTGACTACTCATTGGGTCCCACAAGTCACATGTGAGCCTAAAAAACTTCAAATTTGATATTGGGCCAAAATATAACATTTTAGCATCGTCCATGTAAAGTTTTCATCAATTTTTGATAACATTTAAACATGTTTAAAGTTGAATTACTAAAACCACAGAGGTATATTGTGAATTACGAAAGAAAATAGGGGTATCTCGTGAATTTTCCCAAAATAAAACTATTTTATTTTTTTAATTTTTTTTTTTTGTAATTGTAGCACCAAGTTTATATAGAAGTCAAATGAACATAGCACTAAAGAGCGAATAGTCTTGCAATGCATGTGAAATAATTGTCTTAATAAAACTCAATAAGGAAATAAAACAAATGGTTTAATACTAGTTAATACCTTCTTAAAATGAATATTAACCATCTTTGCGAGTGGTTTGGTAAGTCTACGATAGCCAAAGTGCCCCTTCAATAATTCTGAAGTGGAGAATGATCTAGAAATTGACATTTCAATTCTCCACAACAATTAACGATATGTGTTTGAGAAGGTGGAGCCGAAATGGCATCAGCTGTTTCTTCCGTAGACTTAGGTTAATTATCATTAGTGTAAGTCGATTGCCCAGAATGTTCAGACCAGATTTGAGCAATGAAGCAAGAACAAGAAAGAGGCGCAACGATCGAATAGAAGAAAACTCAGCTACTAATCTTTATTAATAACGTGAAAAACTCCTCATCTGCTCTGTTCAACACTTTGAACAATCACACTCTAATCTAGCACCCTAGATTAATCGTTATTCACCACAGATTGATAAACAACTAAATTCTCTCTCTGTACTCAAGGGTAAGTCACCATAAAGGTTATCAGTGTTTTCTATGCCTTGAAAACCCACCCGTATCTAATAATCTTTACACGTTTATATAGAACTAATAATTAGAGAATCTTTAAATACTTAAAACAAATTTCTATAAAATATCCACTAAAGTGTAACTGGTCTTCAAGTAAAGATATATGCGAGTCATATCTTAACAACTTGTAGTGAGCAAATATCTTCAGCGTTTTGTTGCAGCGAAAACAGCGGAGACAGTTATCAGTTCTACGATGCAATACTTGAGTAAAATAGAGCATTGCTGAGTCTAAGCC
This sequence comes from Limonium bicolor, assembly GCA_023374045.1. Classification (NCBI taxonomy): domain Eukaryota; kingdom Viridiplantae; phylum Streptophyta; class Magnoliopsida; order Caryophyllales; family Plumbaginaceae; genus Limonium; species Limonium bicolor. Next base: position 192,999,792 of record CM041777.1, on the reverse strand, counting down.
TGACAGGGGGCTTTGTTTGTCACACATCAAAAACCACAAATATATAAAGTGTATACATTTACAGTTTCCCCCTTTTTTGATGTGTGCAAACCATGTATGGTGAATCAAAGAACCATATAGATCATATTCCCCCTGAAGTGCAGATTCCCCCTGAAACAAAGCTTATAGACAAGAATTAATATGACCAATGGCCAAGAGTCTCATATTCACCTTGCTTTCCCCCTTTTGCGCAATCAAAAAAATGGTAGTAGGCTATCTCACGAATTGTAAAGTGGTAGACAATAGAACACGCAATAGCATTTTATACAAGGTTAATTGTAGGAAAATAGTTCATAAAGTACCACACCATAACCAAACGTAAGTGAAGACAGGAAACGAAAAGGAGAACAGATCAAAGGAACGAATGAGTCTTGGTACGAAGAACAGGATATGATAGAACTAAACAGGCTGAGATAGTCATATGACTCCAAGAGAAAGATAGATGGAAAATCAACGTCGCACCCCTAAGTAAGCCTCCAGATTAGCCAAGCGGGTTTCAACATTCTGGACCAGGGACAAAATCTCCTGTAACTGTTGTGTTTATGGTCCCTAGAGTCTCTACAGTACCTGAAACAACCTTTAGAGGTTGTTTAACAATCCACTGGTTTCCAGCCAGTCCAAGACCCATCTTGGAAAGGGTTATCTTTGAAAGCTCATGATTATGATCCAGTTCTTTTGTAGATTCAGCAGAAAGATCCACAAAGTAATATTCGAACACTTTTGTGAGCCAGGTGGCATAAGGCAGAGATGAGGTGCACTGAGTTATGGCATGATGGATGTGAACAAGATGAAGTGAGGCAGACTTATAGGATACTTCTGGATCAAACACCACATCAGGCAAATGTCCAAGAAAGTGACTGTTCGACGTTGATCATTTCTTGGAGCAACACCTTGGTATATGATGATATGGAGCAGACGACCAACAACATCCAACATTCGTTGCGGAGCAGACCTAATCTTTTTAGTTTCAGGTTCCACACTAAAGAAGCTAAAAAGGTCTTCATCTTTCTGATTTGGAGCAAAAGTATTAACTTCTCTAGAGAAAGTCTTAACGCCCTCAGTAGGTACTTCCAAAATCATAGCAAGAAGTTCAGGATTAAGTTCAATAGCAACATCTTTAACCGTATACCTAGCAAGATACTCATCTTCAAAATGCAGATTCTTATAAAATTCTTTAACAGCTTCCCAGTATATGTAGGGATGACAATGGGTCGGGTTTGGGTCGGGTGGACCATCACCCGCACCCGTCACCCGACTTCACCCGCTCCACCCGTACCTGACCTGTCACCCGTTATGTATCACCCATCACCCGTTTCACCCGTCACCTGCAGGTGAAGCGGGTGAACCCGTTTACCCGTTTATTTTTCTTTTTCCTTGTTCGCCAGTTAGGTTTGCAAATTACTGTGAGTGGAGTGAAAATAGAGACGCAAAGCATGTATGTTCTATGTTCGCCGGTTAGGGTTGCAAAATTTACTTCAGAGAAAATAATGAAATATTGCACAAAGCATGTACGTTCCATGTTTGCCAATTATGGTTGCAAAATTACCATGAGTAAAGAGAGAAAATAGAGGCGCAGAGCATGCATGCTCAATGTTCGCCTGTTAGGATTGTGAAATTACCTTTAGTGAAGAGAATAAAAAACTTCCCAGAGCATGTAAGTTATTTGTTTTTCAGTTAGGGTTTCAAAATTACCGAGAGTGAAGAAAGAAAATAGGGGCACAGAGCATCTTTGTTCAGTGTTTGCCAGTTAGGGTTGCAATTACCTTCAGTGAAAAGAATTAAAAACTGCGCAGAGCAAGTATGTTAGGGCTGTAAAATAACCAAGAGTGGTGAGAATAAAGAATGGCGTAGTCACCCAGAGCATGAATGTTCCTTGTTCACTAGTTAGGGTTACAAAAATCATGAGTGAAGGAGAATGAATAATAAGTAACAATTTAATATATATATATATATATAATCTATGCGGGTGAGCGGGTCGGGTGATGGGTGAAAAATGTTCACCCGTCACCCAACCCGCACCTGCACCCGTTCCACCCATCACCCGTTTTCACCTAGTTTAGCGGGTCGGGTGACCGGGTGAAATGGGTACCCACTGACCCATTGCCATCCTTAAGTATATGTGCGTACCCATTTCAAATACAGTAGACCAGCCTTGTGCTGAAAGACAACTAGCAATATTGGAAAGCCGATTCTTACGGAGCTAAGCACAATTTACTCGTTTTCCCACTACAATGTGTGCATTTCTGATTTCCAATTTAAAAGTAGGATAACAAGGGAAAACATAACCTGACCAGTCCGAATTTGTCACTGATGAATCTGAAGAAGCATTCGAGGCTGTCATAGATGGAGAATGCACCGGAGAAGTATGACGTTGTCGCTTTGAAGTAGGATCAGAAGTAGGTGGTGAATCCTTAAATGGAACCTCACAACGAGGAAAATCATCGGTGCATTTCTTGGAGGATGTAACAGGAGATGTTGGTATTGTGGGTAACAGGAGCGGTGGAATAATGATTTCCAGAGGAATGACATATTCTGTTTGGTCAGGTAGAAGGCTAGAATCAACGGTAATTTGTGGCGTATCAGGTGAAACAAGAAAATGTGGAGAAGTGAGTGCAAGAAGTTGACGGTAATCAAAAGCAGGATCATAAACAATGATTTCTATGGCGGAAGAAGCACAGAGAGAATAACAGAGAAGAGAAACTGTCGGGAAAAGCAAGCAAGAGGTAGTATAGAATGGAGAAGCGAAGAAGGAAAAACAAATGGGTTTTAGATTAGCACAAGAGTAGTGGACTGAAAAAACGTGTGTAAATGGGTAATGGAAATGGTCGCCAGTTGAGGAAGACGTAAATTTAATTTGTTGTGTGTATTTTTTTGGTTTTTTTTTAAATTACGGAAAAGAAAGTAAAAGGAGACATGTAGCTAACAATGTTGGTCGAGAAAGAAAATGTGTAAATGTAACAATCTGAAATATGTTCCTACTATAACCTTGATCCAGATCAGCCATTACGTGTTCTACATAAACCATAGGAATCCTGACTTTTATGTAAAAAAAATAGACACTCTCCACTCATCTTTAGTACCAAGTTTCTTGAAACGTGAAAAGTGAAACACACAGAAAATAAAAGAAATTGACCTTAATCGACATTAACCATGCCCAGTGCTAGACTTAGTCGAGCAAAAATTTCTCGAGGAAGAGGCTTTGTGAAGATATCTGCCAATTGTAGATCTGAAGAACAATGTAATAGTTCAACTGTTCCCTTTTCCACCTGATCTCGAAGAAAATGATGACAAATCTTGATATGTTTTGTACGCGTGTGTTGCACCGGATTCTTAGATAGAGCAATTGTTGATTGATATTCACAGTAGATTGGAACCGAAGATTGTGGCATTCCATAGTCAGCAAGTTGGAATTGTAGCCAGAGAACTTGTGCACAGCATACAACGACAACAATATATTCAGCTTCAGTGGTACATAAGGCAATAGAAGATTGCTTTTTGGAAAACCATGATACCAGACTTGTACCCAGCAACTGTGCACAAGCAGACGTGCTTTTCCGATCAGTTAAAGATCCTCCAAAGTCGGCATCAGTATAAGCTCGAAGAGTAAAAGAGGACCCTACATGATAAACCAGACCAAGATTAGTGGTACCCTTTAAATAACGAAAAATTCTTTTTACCACCTGAAGATGAGGAACACGAGGATCAGCTTGGAATCGTGCACAATAGCAAACACTACAGAGGAGATCTGGCCTGCTTGCAGTAAGATACATTAACGACCCAATCATAGCTCGATACTCTGTGGGATCAGTGGTTTCAGCATAAGTCTTAGAACCAAGTTTGATTACACTGGACATCGGAGTAGATAATACTTTAGCAAATTCAAACCCAAACTTGGTGACTAATTCGGTAGCATACTTTCCTTACCAGACAAAAGTATGAGTCTTGTTCTGACGAATCTGTAAGCCTAGGAAAAATGTGAGTTTCTCCCATAATACTCATGGAAAATTCATTAGTCATCACAGTTTTAAAGGATTTAGACAATTTTGGGCAAGAGGACCCAAACACAATGTCATCCACATATATTTGTATCAATAGAATGTCAGAACCATGGAATTTTAAGAAGAGAGTACTGTCCACCTGACCACGAGAGAATCCTTGTTGAAGTAAGTAAGAGGTAAGGCGTGCATACCAGACTCGAGGAGCTTGTTTTAACCCATAAACAGATTTCTTGAGTAAGTAAACGTCATTAGGTCTAAACTTATCAGCAAAGCCTGGTGGTTGAGCCACATATACTTCCTTATCAATGTATCAATTCAAGAAAGCACATTTAATGTCCATTTGGTATAAGGGAAACGCCTTATGTGCAGTAAAGGCGATCAACATTCGAATAGCCTCTAAGCGAGCAACAGGTGCATAAGTTTCGTCATAGTCAATACCCTCTCGTTGATTGTAACCTTGAACGACTAATCTTGCTTTGTTGCGAGCAACAAGGCTATCTGCATCGAGTTTGTTACGATAGACCCACCGTGTGCCAATAACTTCCTTGTGACTAGGCCGAGGAACTAGAGTCCAGACGTCATTTCGGGCAAACTCGTTAAGTTCCTCCTGCATAACCTGAATCCAATCAGCATCTGTGAGGGCTTATTTAATGTTGCGAGGTTCAATACTAGAGAGAAATCCTTCATGAGCACAGTAATTACGAGTGACTCATCCTGAGTTAAAGTCTGAAAGAAGATTATCTAATGTAACTCCGGGAGCACGTCGAGATGGAACAACAAGAGGCGCATTATCATCATTTGATGGAGGACTTGGGATATCTCCGGATTCAGTTACAGGATCTAAATGACTAGAAGAATCAACTTGCATAGGAGAACTGTCTGGAGGATCAGATGAAGAAGAAGGCTAAGGTGTGGAATTGGAATTGCTGCCTGTCTACGGAGCATCTGACGAAATCTGAGGAGATGGTAATGTAGAATCAGAATCAGAATCATTAGAATCAGCAACACTCAATTCGGACCTGATATTCTATGGATTACGGAATCCAAAGTTGGTTTCATCAAATCGAACATAGATGGATTCTTCTACAATGAGTGTGCGTTTGTTTAGAACCCTGTATGCTTTACTAGTGGCTAAATATCCTAAAAAGACTTCTTCATCTCCCCGTGTATCAAACTTACCATCATTCTGCTTGCTGTTATGAAGAATGAAACATCGGCAACCAAATACTTTAAAGTGTCTAATAGACGGTGGTCTGCCTTTGACCAGCTGATATGGAGTTTGGTTTAGTATAGGTCTGATTAATGCTCTGTTAAGAATATAACATGCCGTGTTAACAGCTTCACCCAAAAGCTAGGTGCTAATCCACTAGCATTCAACATGGTACGCGCCATTTCCACAAGGGTTCGATTCTTTCTTTCTACCACTCCATTTTGCTGTGGTTTCCTAGGAGCGGAAAAGGTATGGGTGATACCTTGATCAGTGCAAAACTGGCGAAATTGCTGATTAATAAATTCAGTACCATTATCAGACCTGATGGTGCGAAGGGACAACGCCAGTTGATGTTGTATTTGAATGCAGAAACCTTTGAACAGCTCGAATGTGTCTGATTTACTGTGAAGCAAGAAAATCCAAGTGAAGCGAGAATAGTCATTTACAATGACAAAAATGTACTGTTTGCCAGCTCGAGTCATTGTACGCATAGGACCCACCAAATTCATATGTACAAGTTCCAAAACAGCTGATGTTGACACAACTGACTTTGGAGAGTGAAGTGATCTGGTTTGCTTATTCAATAAGTATGTACTACATGGGCTATCATCATGAAGAACCGAAGAAGGAAGCCCTTTGACAAGGTGTTGAGTGTGAAGCTTGTTGATCAAACTCCAATGAGCATGGCCTAGTCGCTGATGCCACAGATTAGCACCGTTTATGGAGGCAGTTAAACATGTGGCATCTAAATCCTGATCATCAACATCTACTAAATAAAGATTACCTCTTCGATGTCCTTTTAGAAGTGGAGCACCTGAAGCAATGTCCGTGACAATGAATCCATAAGAATCAAAGGTAACAGAGGATGGTCCTTTGTCACATACTTGTGATACACTCAGCAAATTATGCTCCAATCCATCTACTAAAACCACATCTTCAACACCAATATAATTGCCCACAGTGCCTACCGCAATGATTCTTCCCTTTTCGTTGTTACCAAATGTTACAAAACCACCATGTAAACCTTCTAATTCTCGAAACAGTGTGTGATCTCCAGTCATGTAACGGGAACATCCGCTGTCCATAAGCCATAAGTTATTTCCGTCAGCATAGTCCTGAAGCACAGAAGCAACAATAAGTTAGTAACGTTTAGGGACCCATTGCTGTTTGGGTCGACGTGAGTACATATTGGCATATTTAATAGTATGAGAATTGGTAATTCTAGCATTCTTTCGCTGTAATTTAAAACATGAGTTTATGTGGTGACCGAGATTGTGGCAGTAACTACATTCTATTGGTATATTGGGTGACGAAGGATTTTTATTTGATGTAGGTCTAATCTGTGTGTATTGCCTTTGAGGTTTAAGACTAGTTTCTACTCCATGAAACCCTAACCCACTTCTATTTTGATTTGGCTTTTTGACAATCTTGTAATCTCACTTTCCCTGTATACCACGACGGATTTTCTAGGCTAATGATGTTTAACCTCCTATCAAGGGTATCACATTGTTTCTGTAGGTCAACATTGTCTTGACGAATCCATTCATTATCTGCCTTGAGAAGTTGAGTCTCCTTTTCTGCCCACTCAGGAATTGAACTTAATTTACTCTTAATAGAAGAAGTAAATGTAGATTGTAAGACCTTAGAAGAATTTTTAATTAACTTCCCTGCAAGTTCCTGATTTTTTTCTTTTAGCACGACTATTTCAGATTCAAGCAGCTTTATCTGACTATCATTTACAACCGATCTAGCTAAATCATCTTTCAAAGTGTCAATTTCTAACAACGCTGCTCTGAGAGCATCAAGGATTTGTTCTTTGGTAGATTCCTTATAGTAATTTTCTAAGTTTTGAATACTTACCTGTTCTCCCACAAGAGAATGATGCTCTTTATCTTTTGCGACTAAACACATGGACTCGTCATAGATTAATTCGTCAGTATGAGACCTGCTGTCATGCAGTAATGAGCCTCCACTTTCTCAGTTTGCCCTTGTTCTTCCTCTTCTTCTCCCCATACGGCGGCAGCCATACGAGTATCTCGATTTCTGTATTGAGGTGGCTTTGATGATAAAGGACAGTCTTTTATCATGTGTCCCATCTTGTGACAACGAAAGCATTCTATCTTACTAACATCAGATTCTTGACGGTTGTTATTTGCTCCTTGATATCCGCCCCTTTTTCTGTTCATAATTCTCTTCAACCCCTGTGCTAGTAGATTCATTTCTGAATCGAAATCATCATCTAGCTCCGAATCATGACTTTCGGATACCTTCTTTGCTTTCAAGGCGAGATCTTTTCTTACGATAGTAGCTCCTTCGAGAGTCTGCTCCTTCATTTTACTCTCATGAACGATTAAGTTAGAACATAAATCTTCAAATGATACCGAAGAAACTTTGTCCATCTTTTTGAGCATAGAAGTGTAATTCAACCAATCCTTAGTGAGTGAATCGAAAAACCTTTCATTGATCTGCTCTTTTGTAACCGACGCACCAACAAACTTGATTTCTATCAGGATCAGATTGAATCTTTCAATAGTTGAAACAAGAGTTTCTCCTTTTGACATTTTAAAATTATTGTACTCTTTGAATTGTTTCTCTTTTGCCTTTCGAATAGATTCGGTTCCTTGATAAGCAATTTTCAGAAAATCCAGACTCCTTTTGCAGTATGGATACCAAGAACTCTTCCCTGATCCTCATCTGAAAAGGAAGACACAAGGATACGTAAAGCTTGCTTATTTTTGCTAAGCAATTTTTCATCATCCTCGGGTTTAAAATATCCTTTGGTAAGTACCTTCCAGACTTTATAATCTACCGACACAAGTTATGCTTCCATCTGCTCGCACCATTTTGAATAGTTCGGCTTGGTTAACTTGGGAGCGTTGACATTGTACAAACTCATCTTCACGATCTACCTTGAATCGTTAGCCTCGTATGTAAGGTAAACCCGCTCTGATACCACTTGTAAGTTCGTAAGTCGACTGCCCAGAATGCTCAGACTAGATCTGAGCAATGAAGTAAGAACAAAAAAGGGACACAAAAATCGAATAGAAGAAAACTCAGCTACTAATCTTTATTAATAGCGTGAAAAACTCCTCACCTGATCTTTTCGACACTTTGAACAATCACACTCTAGTCTAGCACCCTAGATTAATCGTTATTCACCACAGATTGATAAACAACTAAACTCTCTCCTCTCTCTGTACCCAAGGGTAAGTCGCCGTAAAGGTTATCAGTGTTTTCTATGCCTTGAAAACCCACCCGTATCTAATAATCTATACACGTTTATATACAACTAATAAATAGAGAATCTTTAAATACTTAAAACAAATTCCTATAAAATATCCACTAAACTGTAACTGGTCTTCAAGTAAAGATATATGCGAGTCATATCTTAACAACTTGTAATGAGCCAATATCTCCAGCGCTCTATTGTTTTGTTGAAGCGAAAACAGTGGAGACAATAATCAATTATGCGATGCAGTACTTGAGTAAAATAGAACATTGCTGAGTCTAAGCCTGACAGGGGGCTTTGTTTGTCACACATCAAAAACGACAAATATATAAAGTGTATACATTTACAATTAGTTAAACGGAACCAACAACAGTGAATAGATCGTGAGGGTCATTTTAGTAGAAGTCAAACACCCTAATGTATAGTGCATCAAAGAATGCATTAAAAACTATCTAAACAAGAATGATCTTTCCCAGCTCACAATCCAAACATCAGTACAAAATCAAAACACAGGGTATGGCAGAACAAAGTAATAGAAATCTGACAGAAACACAGGGACTAATGGGTAAAGACCAAAGCAAGCAAACCATACAGGAAAAGGGAACTGACCGATGGCTGCTAAGGAATCCTACTCTCCCTCGCAACCATACCCCCATGGCTTCATTTTCCATGAAATTCCTAACTGACCCAGAAATTGCCTTACTTGAATTTGCTCCTTCGTCCATTCTTGGGTTGAGATCAATGACCAAATCACCTGGTGCTTTATGGAAGTTGTGATGCGACTTGGGAGTCTTACCTTTCTTAACATGAGGACTGATCCTATGATGCATCCCACTATCCCTGGAAGAGCTTCCATCCAGGACCTTGTCAAGGTTCTTTTTCTTCCCACCAAACGTCTTAGAGGGATCTCCAGTATACATAAGCACTGGGCAGTCCACCAGGTGCAACTCATCTGCAAGGTCAACAATCTTTTGTTTGGAAGCCTTCAAGGCTTGTGATGATGAGTTTGGGGAAACGCTCGACTGGCTCTGTCCAAAATCCCTTGGAGTATTGGTAGTCCCGCCACCGAAGTTAACATCCTCATTCGAATCCTCAAACCCTGGCCCAGTTGGATCCTTCAGGGAATCCGAATTAGGCACATGTGAGTTAGCTCCCCCTCTATCCGAATTACCTTGGTTTCCAGACGTGGTGTCAGCAGCTGCTGGATTTGGACTCATGCTTGCTTCTTCCAAGATTTTCCAGTTCCCATAATCATCCTCCTCGTCCACCTTACGCCCGATCCGCAGGCTTGAAACCCTGAGCCATGACTCGTAGGGAAAAGTACCTTCCTTTGACAATCTCTTAAAGAAATTTAGTGATTATAGTATCACAGAACATCATTCTCCTCTTTCATCTATGGAACTCATCAAATATGAGAGCAAAGTCTTGGATAACCCTACTTTGTATAGAAAAATTGTTGATAAACTAAATTTTTATTGTCACACGCGGGCTGACATTGCTTTTACTGTGTAGCATCTAAGCTAGTTCCAACTCTCTCCCACTGAAGCAGACCTGTCCCTTGCTTTGCACACCCTTGGCTACTTGAGTTCCATCGCAAACCTTGGGATAAAACTCAAACAGAACAATGATTACACCCTCAAGGCCTTCTGTGATGCAAACTAAAGTGGCTACTACCACACCAGAAGATCCGTTAGTGGCTTTTGTCATAGGTTTTGGAGGAAGTTTAAACTCATGAGATCTGTGTGTACTGAAATTGTGTGGCTCACCCGCATTCTTGCTGAACTAGGAATACAAAATATTAAACTAGTTTCGATCTGGTTAGATAGTTAAGTTGCGGTTCATATAGCAAGAAACCCCGTCTATCAACAAAGGACCAAGCACATTGATATAGATGTACACTATGTTCGAGAGCTACTTCAAGTGTAACACCCCTACCGGTAATCACGCAATTATCTCCTAACCCGTCTCTATTACCAACAACAAAGCAGCGGAATTCAACTACATCCGGTGGGTGGTACATGCCGTTAGTCACCCACGTGACTAACAAGGCCAAACTCAATCCAAATAATCAATACAAATACAATTGGTCTGATGGTTTATTATATCGAGTACACTATGCCAATAATACATTACCTTTCCGTTCTTTAACCAAATCAACAACAATACAAATACACACCTCATTCAATTCTATACCGAGTATTTATTACAATTCCCAAACTCATTGACCACATGTCGGTCTTACAATTCCACATTACAAACCAAATACAACTTCCTAAACAACTACCCATGCTCACATGGCAACCCGTCCTACACTCGAACAGTATTCAGCTTCAAAGTTCCTGTAAAATAAAAATGGTACCCCTAGGGGCTCAGCAAAACACTGCATATGAAATTTGCATACCCCGCGTGCTAACGAGGGTACGCCGACTATTTGGTCAAGAGCATGCGATTCATTTTATTTCAATCAACATGCAAGGCAACAATACATTATATATGTATGTCAACACAATCAAGGTTCAATGAAGAACACAAACACTAACATACACATCAAGAGGTTAGTTTAATATGTTCTTTACTTAGGCTTGAGGGTTTCTACCTCACTTTGCCTTACTCAATTGCTCATTGTCTTACCCACTCTCTTGGGTACTCTTACTCACAATCTCAGCAAGTTCTACAATACTCAACTCAATTCTCCACTCAAACTCAAATTCTCAAGTCTTTCAAGTCACAACTCAATCCTCAATACTCATGTACTCAAATCAATACTCAAATACTCAAGTTCTCAAATCAATTCTCAATACTCAAAGGCATCTTTTAAGTCTTTGCCACGACCTCTGGACAGGGTCATACACAAGACCCATCACCGGGCTTACAAATACAAAAGGAGCTATGCATTTAACTCCTCAAATTCTCAAATTCTCAAATGTCCAGTTCTCTACCGGATTACTCAAATTCCCAAACTCCTTTCTCAGAGTCATTTCACAATCTCATGGATAGCCTAGAGGTATCTCTCTCGATAACATCTATTAGCTCAGGGAATTTCTCAATGTCTAGTATTCTAAGGTTTAAGGCTTTATCCAACTTATCGAATACTCTCATGTTCGAGATATTGTTCATTTTAGTCGGATCCTCTCATTGGGGTTCGACTATTTATCTAAGGGGTTTGGTGATCCTTTACCATTCTTTACTCTTCTCAAGGTTCATACTTTGAACAATTTTCAATCCTCTAGATAGAGGTTACTTATACACTTCCACTATTATTTATTGTGTGGATTAGATCAATTCGGTTCTCTAACTGCTATCGGGAGTTTACTAATTCCCGTACAATTCTCTCACATTCTAGTGAGTTCGTAGGTTTGCGTTATCGTTTATCGGTTCGATAGTTTTAGAGTGTTTCCACGCTTTTATTAATTCGCAACTTGACTCTTTCTACGAGTCACTACTCAAACAAGACTCAACTATGAGTCACACTACAGTGCACATTCACACTCAAGCAAATCATCCACATTCACGCATTTCATGAATTATACAAACTTTAAATTCAAATACAATCCAACATCAAGCAATACAAACAAGCACTACAAGGTGCAAACAATCTGATTCGTGCTTTTATCTTGTTAGGTGATCACACAATCAAACAAGCACACAAATCAGAGTAACCAAGTTAGGATAAGGGCATGAAAAAATCATACCTTTCACCGGGGTTAACTTTACCGGGTGTTCCCACGTTCCTCGGTTCACACTTGTTCTTGGAGTCTTACTCTTGAACCACTGATTACATGTCAAATGGTTCTATTAATATTAAGATGTTACGGTACGTACATAATTGCTACTCCCGTACTTACCCCGTTATCCCGTTATCTCGGTTTACTTTAGTGTTCTTAAACTCACAACTTTCTCAATCACTTCTCAAACTTGTTTACGCTTCTTAGGACCTTTAAAGGTCACCAAAAAACTCCTAAACATCATCTAAAACCAATACCATTCAATCCCCCATGTTTAAAGCCCTTTAAAACACTCACGGTTGAATTCTGGGGGTGGTCCGGGACTTGGTCCGGACCCAAAGTCTCGGACCAATGCTCTGATGTACTCTCGGCCTATTTTTACTAGCGGTCCGGGACTTGGTCTTGGACCTAGGTCCTGGACCAATGTCAATTTTCACTCTCGGCCATATTTTTTATGCGGTCTGGGACTTGGTTCCTATCCTAAGTCCTGGACCCTGCTAAAAACTATTATTTAGTTGATTTGTCAACCCTAAATCAACCCTTAATCCACCCCTAATCATTCCATAAACTTTCCACAAGTTTCCTACATGTTTAAACACACTTAAACACCCCTTAACCCACCTCAAATCCTTGGTCACATTCACTACCCTATTCTTGTTCAAATTCACAAATTCAAATTCTCACATTATGCATTTTGCACTCTTATGCATTTCTAACTTCTTCTTGCCACTTCCTACCTCCTTCCAACCTTACCAAATCTCTTATTGACCATTCCAATTCATTCCTAGATAAATGCACTTCTAAAACCCAAGTTCACTCCTTGTTTCACAAGTTATAAACACTAACTCTTTTCTAGTTATTCCAAAGCACTATAACACCCTTTTGCTATAGATTTTTGTCTCTCTCTCTCTCTCTTTCTAGTTCTCCAAATACCATTTCAAAGTTATTACTCAACTCTAAACAACCAACCAAAAAACCTAAGTTTCCCCCACTTACCAAGCCACCTAAAACACTCATTTTCTACTAACATTTCGTCATAACCTCCCCATAAATCTAACATATCCCAAACTATCAACTCTCATCAATTTCCCACTTAAATAAATCCTAAACTAACCACACCCATAAGGGTCCTACCAGCACATAACATTTCCTCAAAATTCATCAAACAACAACATAGCTCACAACCTCAAAACACTTGGCTCCAAGGCCCTTAATTCAAACATCAACTTCACAATTCTATCACATTTCAACCAAACACATTCCTAGTAAAAAATTTTGGGTTCATTCATTAATTTACCCATCCCACATTCTAAAACAATTAAAGCAAGTTTCAAGGTAGATTCCTTACCTTAATTTTATAAGTTCCTCCTTTAATTCTCCTCTTGCTCCTCCTCTTCTCAAATTTGGTCAAGTGGGTATGGAGTTTCCAAACTCCATCCCAACATTCAAGGATCACAAAAAATGGATTGAATTAATCTTCTAAACCCTTAGGAAATTCTAATTCAATAAAAGGGCTTAGAGCATAAAGTTAGGGTTTTACCTTTGGAGTATTTTGGAGGGGTTTTAGCCCTTGAATCAAAAGGAAGGTTCCACCATCATTGGAAGGGTGATACAATGCCCAAACAAAGAGAGAAAAACAGGGCATCAAGAGGGAGAAAATCGGCCACATAAGGAATGGGAAGAAAAAATGAGTTTTTCTTTGAAACTTTTACCTTGGAAGAAAGGGAAGATTCCAAGCTTCACTTCGATGCCATTTTCTCTTCAAATGGGAAAATCCCATGGAGGTCAACTTCCTCCATTTGAAATTCTAAAAAGAGGGAAGTGTAGAGCTTGAGGAGGAGAAGAAGAATATGTAGTTTTTTCTTGATTTGGAGTATGGAGTTGGCTAGAGCATGAGGTAGAAGAGAGGAAGCCATGGAAGCTTGTGGAGAACTCAAAAATCTTACCAACCAGATAGGGGAGGAGGAAGACAGTGAGATAAAAGAGAAATGGGAGAGAGAGAGAGAAGAGAGAAATGAGGGAGGAGAGAGAGGATGCCCACTTTTCTACTTTTTCTTTCTTTTTTTTCTTTTCTTTCTTTTCTTTCTTTCTTTCTAGCTTAATGTGTGTGAGGGGAGGCTGCTTTACTAGTTAAAAACCGGCCCCCTTATTATATACCAGCTGGAGCGTTTTTCGTCTTTTACAGAAAACGCTCGTTAATTTACCCGGTTTAGCACTATTCACTAACCGGGCCCGTTTTCCAGAATTTTCTCGTTTCTTTAATTTTAATGGCTCTTAAGATTCCATTAATGTTTATTTATAGTTATTTGATGAACTATAATTTTACAGTTTCATTTGACCACTCAAAGTCATGTTTTCGGGTTTTCTCGAAAAACGTGCGTTAAAGCTTTATTAGCGTTTTAACGCATTATTTGGATCCGTTTTCTTCGGGAATTGTTACCATATATTATTTAAGAATTATTAAGCCTTTTAAATCCACCTAAGACCATTGTCGAGGTCGTATTCCTCCTACGGTCACATGACGCTCATTTTAGCGTTTTTTGCTTTTTAAGCGTTTTCTCTTTTCTTTTGGATTTATTTTCCTTACCAAAATTTATTAGGCACTAATAGGCCCTCAATTATCATATTAGAGTAATTTAATCACCCTAATTAAGTTCAGGGTATTTCATCAAGAGGGTGTTGTCACCGTCAACTACATCCCTGCCCATGCTCAACTAGCAGACATACTAACTAAATCTCTTAGTGTGTTTTTGAACCACCCTCAGCTTGAGGGGGGGTAGTGTTAGTATATACGTTTCATATGCTGATTTGGCAGCATTAGTAATGTCTAGCTTGCAACTAAGTCCACCTCATCTCCACCTCACCTTCTCTGTATATATATATATTCCCTCTGTCCTCTGTAACACTTACGATATGCCATAGACTTATCATATTTTATAAGCTAGATTTGTAGTAATATTAGTTAAATTCAGGTTAGAATAAGTAGTATTTACGTTGTTTTGTATGAAAATCCATTTTATATGTTTAGATTCATGCTTTGAGTGTTTTCATTGCAAGGAGCAAAATTTTCATCAGAACCTGGGCCTTGCCGGTTGTGGAGCCGGATTCTTAGTGTCCGGCATATGTACGCAGCAGAAAAAGGATCTTGTCGGATATAGTGCCGGGTGATGTGTAGCCGGCATAAGCAGAAGACGCGCCTGTTCACCAACAGATAACATTTATTTATCGTTATCCAAATACTCAGTGTCGGGTATGGTATGTCCGGCACTATTGACTTTTCACGCCCTGGCGGTTTCGACCGTTACTGGAAAGCACGTGTTTAATTCACATGCCGGATGACTTCTACCCGACATGGGACCCGGCACCTGAAGAGTTTTTGTCTATAAAAAGAGCGAGAGTCTGTGTATTTTAGAACATCATTCCTACCACATTCCTACACACACACACACACCACAGAATTGGCGCCATTTCGACTGGGGAATTGCTACACAACCATCCAAGAGAAGAAAAGAAGATTTTTTTAGGGTGAAAGGCTATGTCAAATCTCTTCCTCCTCTTTGTATCTTCTCTTTATTTTTACATGGATGTTTAAGTAGTAATCTCTCATGTTCTTGGTTAGGATGAAACTCTCTTTGTAAAACAATGTGTTCTCCTTAATAAAATTTCAAGTTCATTAAGAGTTGGTTCTGATTGTAAGTGAATTAGTTTATCACTTATTCTCTTTTTGCAAATTTTACTTGAGGAAGAAAAATCCAAAAGTAGAATAGGTTAGACACTCTTAATGATCTTCCTACTCCCTTCTTATGAATTAAGAGTTAGTAGTAAGAGTGAGAATTAACCCATATTTCCCATTATCTTGTTCATTTCATGGCATGAGATATGCTCGATTTGTTAATAGGTATTGAGTTTTCTGTTTTCAGACCGAAACTGGAATTTGAATACGCACATTGACTATGTCGGGTGAACTGTCGGGTAGCCAATGTCCGGCACATTCAAAGTCTTTGAATATGCCGTGCATCTGGTATCCGGCAGGACATCCGGCGCATTCAATTGTTGGTTAATTCGAAGGCTTGTATTTATGTTTCGTGATCATATTGATACATAGATGGTTTTTAACGCTGAATCAAGGATAATTCACTGTAATTACCATTTATTTAGGATGTTAATTGGTTATTTCTTTAGTTTAGAATTACAAATCTCATTTCCCCCTCTTTACTTAGTAATTACCAAGGCTAGGACTAATTTTCTATACAAGTCCCTAGGGTTCAACATTCTTGGTCTTAATATGCTTCCTTGCTACTTTGACCGGGATTTTTGCTGCCCGTACTTAGAGTTGTAGGTTTTACTCTTTTATTACTTTATTATTTGATTCTTTTGCACATTAGTTTACCCTACAATTATTCGTTTAGCAAAATGGCATCGTTGCCGGGGACTTGGAATTAGTCCAAGTCCTAAAATCGGTAATAGCCTATTCTTTATTCGTTGATTTTTGTTTTCTTTCCAAAAGTTTGAATATGCCGGACTCACTGCCGGACGTATAATACCGGACAAAATCAGAGGAAGTCTGTGCCGGATAGTATACGCCCGGCAGTGAACCCAGCACATTCTATGAATTTGTAAATTTATTCCCAACGAATATGCTATTTTAGTGTTATCTATGTTATCGTTATTTTTTTAACTTGTCATGTATAATGTCGGGTTGCTATGATCCGGCACATTCGGAGGAAGTCCGACACCGGACATGACCTATCCGGCACGCTACCCGGCTCGTTCATCTTAGTATATTTTTTTCTTTTTTCTCTCTGTTATATATAAATTCCTTCCTCTTATAATTGTCTCACCCTTTGTCCAACTTTGTACTCAGGATGCCTAGAAACATTTGGATGGCTAAGTTACAAAGTAGGGAGTCCGACCTTTTTCATTTTCTGCATATCTATGTAGTGAATGAACTCTACCCCCGTACAGGTGTAGAAATCTTTATTAAGAGGAAAAAGTTGAGACCTGCCCTTGCCTACCACCACCTTAGGACAACAACACGCATGAGGGTTCTCCCGTGGATGAACTTAGGCGAAGATTCCCTCATATGGGTATCTTCACCAATAGGATTCACCGAAGGCCCCCCTCCTATGCGATATTCACTAGTAGAGTTTGGCGCACTAGGTTTAGGGCTATATTTTAGTTTATTTTAGTATCTTTTATATGTTTTATTTTAGTTTATTTTATCTTTTATATGTTATGTAATGACAATGATATTTTCTATTTAATGAAAGCATATATTAGTGATTATAAATTCTTTTCTTGTTATATAAAACCATTTTCTTTTGTCACCTCTTAGGTACTTGCCTTCCTTAGTGAATGCTTCTTAGGTCATAAGGTCCTTCTAACGAAGTAGTAGAATACGATCTTGAGATCGAGAGAACACTCCTTTGTTCTTTACGACAAAGAAAGAACCAACCTTACTCACAAGGAGATCCAAGTACTTCAAGCGAGATGGCAACAGTGCGCAACATCAATAGGCCCTCTAACCAAGGCCAAAAGCCGGCCATCAATCTCCCCAATCTCCCTCAAGTCGATTATGACGAATGCCAAAAGTTGAAGTCGTATCATCAAATCCGTTGCGTCAAGGAGTTAGGAATGTTTGATTGTACCAACCCAAATGAAGCATTGCTCCACGTAACGAAGTTCCTGCAGCATGTCAATAGCCTTACCGCTACTGACGTCGTCTTGCAGTTTGCCTGTCTCTCAATTTTCCCTCACAGTCTCACTGGAAGTGCAAGTAAATGGTACCACAGCCTGACGCCAAACACCATCTCCACATGGGACGACATGGCGACTAAGTTCTACGACAAGTTCTTACCGCTGAGTCGCACTTTGGAAATGATCGCTGAGATCTATAACTTCAAGCAGCCTGGATCAGAAAACATTTGCGAAGCTTGGGATAGATTCAAGGGGTTACTTCTGAAATGTCCCCACCATGGTCTCACGAAGGAGCAACTCTCTCAGTTGTTCTACAAAGAGCTTGTGAACCAATACAAGACAATGGTGTTGTCCTCCCTTGGCGCCGACATCCTAAAGAAACTTGGGGAACAATTTCTGGACGGGATTGAATCCTTATGCGAGGAAATTTGTGATTGGGCCACAGGAGGAGCTAGAGGCAACACTCCAGGTTTGTACCATATTGGAGAAAGTGATAATAAATTTGAAAAGTTAATGAAGAGTCATGAATTGCTGGAGAGCAATGCCCAACATTCCACGAACGTAAGTGCCTTGCAAAAGGTAGTGGAGCAATTGGCTATGAGTTCTCTTCCCCAGCATGCAAAAGTAGCGAATACACGACAACCTCAGGTATCGCACCCCTCTGTGTTTCCTTTACCATCTTCTGGTATGTTTTGTACACAGTGTGGAGGACCACACGATTTTGAGCAATGCCCTGAGTTGCAGGAATTAAAAGCATCTGAGGAAGTAAGTTATGTAAACAACAAACAAGGATTCAGGCAACCTTGGCAGAGAAATATCCAAACTTCTCCAAACTCCCAAAACCAACCCGGATTTCAAGGGAATCCAAGACAATTCCAGCAACCAACATATGGTGGTATTCCATCAAATAGACCACCCCAACATTCATCCAATCATGAAGCCGAGATGGCCGAGATGCGTGACTTAATGAAGGCTTTGATGAACAAGTCACGAGATACACAGGAAGATATTGCAGCCCATCGTAAAGATCAGAAGTCACTACAATCTCAGATCCAACAAATGCTTACCTAACCAAGGCCATCTGGCCAATTACCTTCACAAACCCAACCTAACCCGATAGAGCACGCAAAGTCAGTTACCCTTGGGAGTAACGATGCAAGCGTCATCACTCTCAGAAGTGGAAGAGAGATAGGTAAGGATCAAAGAAAAGAAACAGAAAAGCAAATCGATCCTACTGACTTGGAGGAAATCCTTTCTCCAAAGGTACAGTCTCAGGAGATACAGGCTCCTACCCCCTTCTCCCCTCTTCTAATTCTTCTCCTCCCAATAAAAATCAAATTTCTACTGAAAAATTGCCATTTCCCAATAGGCTTTAGAAAAAGCATTTAGATGAGCAATTTAAGAAATTTTTGGGTATCTTTAAACGTTTAACTATTGATATTCCTTTGATCGATGCATTGAAGCAAATGCCCACTTATGCTAAGTTCCTGAAGGAGTTAATTAATAACAAAAGGCAGATGGAAGACGTAGAGATGGTCAGTCTAACCGAAGAGTGCTCCGCAGCACTTCCACGGGCATTATCGGCCAAACAAAAAGACCCTGGACTACCAATTGTACCCTGCTATATTGGAGATATTGACTGCGGTCATGGTCTATGTGACCTTGGTTCCAGCATCAATATCATGTCATACTCCATTTTCACCAGGATTCGCAGCAGTCAACTGAAGCCAGTATCCTTTTCCCTGCAATTGGCTGATAGATCCTCAATTAAACCAATAGGAATGGTGGAAAATTTGGTAGTTGGAGTCGACAATTTCATCATCCTAGCCGACTTCGTGGTTCTAGACATTGATGAAGATATCAAAGTCCCTCTAATCCTTGGAAGACCTTTCCTAAGTACTGCACGCGCAATCATCGACGTTCATGAGGGCAAAGTCATCTTCCAAGTTGAGGATGAAAAGATCGAGTTCAATATGGCAAAAATGGTAAGAAAAAGTGTAAATGCTCATACTATTTGTTGTGTTGGTCTTTTGGCAGATAATGGTGAGAATGAATTCCAAGATGATGAAGAGACATTCCCCCCCCCCCCCTCAATTGAACCTCACGAATTAGAGGCATTGGAGCAAATCTTGGTTTCATCAATTGAAGAGTCTCCCGCAAGGGAAATCAAGTTAATTATTGACCAACTCAATGGTGGTATTCGGAAAAATGCCAATGGTTGTCGAGCACCATTAGAAAGCTTAGATCACTCCCCATTTAAAGTCATTCCATCAATCGAACAACCTCCCGAGGTAGATCTTAAAGAACTCCCCTCTCATCTCCAATATGCCTTCCTGGCAGGTAACAATTCTCTCCCTATTATCATTTCCTCACTTCTAGCTGCTGAACAGGAAACTAAATTGTTAGAAGTCTTAGGAAATCATAAAAGAGCCAAAGGATGGTGTCTAGCTGATAAGCCGCAGACTTATCATATTTTATGTACTAGATTTAGGATTATATTTATCTAAATAAGGTTAAGTAGTTAATATTTATGTTATATTATGTATTAAAGTGTATTATTTGTTCAGTCTTATGTTTTTATATGTTTTTCATGCAAGGAAACACTTTTGACCAACATGCCAGACATTAGGCCGGTTAACTCCTGCACGGCACAAGCGTGGAGCAGAAAGAGGTGCTATGCCGGGTATGTTGCCGGGTACATCCTAGCCGGCACAAGTAAAAAGTTACCTCGGTTCACCAAAAGTTAGCAGTACATGAAGAGTTTCCTTTTGATGAAGAGGTGCCTTTTGATGAAGAGGTTCTTTTGATGAAGAGGTGTCTTTTGATGAAGAGGTATCTCTTGGCAAAAAGGTGTCTTTTGGTGAAAAGGTGTCTCATGGTGAAGAGGTGTCTCATGGTGAAGAGGTGTCTCATGGTGAAGAGGTGTCTCTTGGCAAAAAGGTGTCTTTTGGCGAAGAGGTGTCTCATGGTGAAGAGGTGTCTCATGGTGAAGAGGTGTCTTTTAGTTGGAAAGATGTCTTTTGGATGAGAAGACACTATGGAAAGACATCATTTGGTGATGCGTCTTTCCATACCAATACAACTAGGGTAAAAGGTATTTTTGCTAAAGACATGTCTTGAAGGTGTATCTTTATGGAAAGACATCATTTAAGATATGTCTTTCCATAGAATCACTTCCAACACCTATAAATACCCTACCCATGTGGTCATTTGGGGAGACACTTCAACATACCAAATCCACTCCATTCACTTCTATATTTCCGCCTTACTCCATTGTTGGTGTCCAAAGAAGTCTACGGATCCATCCACGCAAGAGAAGAAGAAGACCTTGTCGGGTTAAGGCTATTACATCTCCTTCTCCCTCTTGTATTCTCTTCTTGTAGTTGTGTGGAAGGTGATGTAGAATTCTTTGTCTTCTCTGGTTAGAAGTGGTCCTCTTTGTAAACGTACTATGATCACTCAATAAAAGATATAAGTTCAACTTGGAATTTTGTGTTTGTTGCAATTAGGAATGAAGTTGCTTCTTCTTCCAAGTATTTCGAATTCTGGCCTTGGTAAGGCAGAAAGGTTGAGGAATTCCAAGTGGTCTTTCTATTTGTCTTTTAAAACTTAAAGGATGGAATTTAAGGCTTAGAATTCTCCCCTTTTCGGTTAGTTGATTACCTAGATATTGTTAGTTTTCGATAATGATTAGGGAGTGCTTAGTTCGGCTTCGAGCTGGAAGAGTAAATTGACATTTTGAGAAGGCCGGATGGCATGCCGGGTGCAAGACGTCCGCCACATTCAAGATTCTTGTCTTTGCCGGGCGCATCTTGTCTGGCATAATATCCGGCAGTACCAAAAGTTGGTTAGTTCGGAATTTATTCTTTTCCTTGGTGTTCATTTGTGTTTTTATGACGTTGCCATTTCGAATCTGGGGCAGATCATTATAAATACCATTTTAGATTAGGTTTTAGATAGTTTTCTTAATTTGTACTTACACTTACTCTTCCCCCTTGTTATAGAATAGGCTTTTGCCCGGATTAGGACTAGTTTTCTATGTCCCTTGGGTACGATTCTCTCGGTCGTAATATATTTACACTATACTCCGACCAGGTTTTTATTTGCTACCCGTAGTAGAGTTGTAGGTTTAGTTTATTATTTTATTCTTTTTATATATAGTTTTATCCTACAATTTTCTTGTTAGCACTAGCTGATTTAAAAGGCATTGATCCTAGTTTTTGTACTCATCGTATATTTATGGAGGATAACCATAAATTGATTAGACAAAGGTAGAGGAGATTAAACCCAAATTTAAAAGAAGTTGTGAAGAAGAAGGTTTTGAAGTTATTAGATGCTGGTATCATCTACCCGATTTCTGATAGCCCTTGGGTGAGTCCTATCCAAGTGGTTCCCAAAAAGGGAGGCATCATAGCCACCCCTAATGAAAAAGGAGAATTAATCCCTCAAAGACAAACAACTGGTTGGAGAATGTGCATAGATTATAGAAGATTAAATGCAGCCACCAGAAAGGATTACTTCCCTTTGCCATTTATAGATCAAATGTTAGAAAGAATAGTAGGTCAGGAATTTTATTGTTTCCTAGATGGCTACTCAGGCTACTTTCAAATTCCAATTGCACCAGAGGATCAGGAAAAGACTACCTTTACCTGTCCTTATGGTACCTTTGCTTATAATCGTATGCCATTTGGACTTTGTAATGCTCCTGCAACTTAATCTTTGCTGATTTCATTGAAAAGAGTATTGAAGTATTTATGGATGATTTCAGTGTATATGGTTCCACCTTTGATGATTGTTTGCAGCAATTGGATTTGATCTTAGACAGGTGTGAAGATACAAACTTAGTTATCAATTGGGAAAAATGCCACTTCATGGTAAAGGAAGGCATTGTGTTGGGGCACAAAGTGTTCAAAGCTGGTATTGAAGTAGACCGGGCCAAGGTTGAAATCATCGAGAAACTCCCTCCTCCTACCATCGTAAAAGAGGTTCGAGCATTTTTAGGCCATGTCGGGTTCTACCGTCGGTTCATTGCTGACTTCTCCAAGATCGCCAAACCTTTAAGTGATTTATTGGGAAATGATACGAAATTTGAATTCACAAAGGAATGTTTAGAAGCATTTGAAGTCATCAACGAGAAGTTAATCTCAGCCCCCGTAGTCATCTCCCCCGATTAGTCTCTTCCCTTTGAGATCATGTGTGATGCAAGCGACTACGGTGTGGGGGCCGCTCCATGTCAGAAAAAAGATAAGGCATTGCGGATAATCACTTATGCGAGCAAGACCCTTGTGGATGCATAAAAGAATTACACAACCACAGAAAAGGAGCTTCTTGCAGTCATCTTCGCCCTAGACAAATTTCGCTCTTACTTATGGGGGAGTGAAGTCATTATGCATACAAATCATTCAGCCCTGAAATACCTCTTTACCAAGGCAGAAGCCAAGCCAAGGTTGTTGCGCTGGATTCTTCTACTACAAGAATTCGATGTTTTGGTTGTTGACAAAAAGGGTTGTCTCAACGGTGTCGCTGATCACCTCTCCCACATTGAAAGGCCATACGATGGGATCCCCATCCAGGAATATTTTCCAGACGATATGGTGTTCAGTGTTCAGTAGTTTACAAGTGTGGAGTCTGTTTCTAAAGATGATAATGCCCATAATTTTACAGAATTGGTTGCACTGTGTGAAGCTCTACAGATAGACTCTCAGGAGCCATGGTTTGCAGACATGGCCAACTACTTGGCCTCCGGAATCTTACCTCATGGGCTCTCTTCTCAGTAGAAGAAGAGATTTTTGTCTCAAGTAAAGCATTTCTTCTGGGATGATCCATACTTATTCAAGGTATGTGCTGATGGGATCATCCAGAGATGCATTCCTGAATGTGAGGT
Organism: Limonium bicolor; assembly: GCA_023374045.1. NCBI lineage: Eukaryota > Viridiplantae > Streptophyta > Magnoliopsida > Caryophyllales > Plumbaginaceae > Limonium > Limonium bicolor. The sequence goes on along the minus strand of CM041777.1, from coordinate 192,976,010 downwards.
CACTTCTGTTCTGTAATTTTGTCACTCTAAAGAGGCCGGTGGACATCATGGATCCACTCGAACTGCGGCCAAGGACTTGGAATCAGGGCTCTATTGGCCAACCTTACATAAAGATTCCCATAAATTTGTTTCTCAATGCAGCAGATGTCAAAGAATTGGAAACATCTCCAGGCGTCATGAAATGCCGCTAACCAATATCCTGGAGGTGGAATTATTCGATGTTTGGGGCATCGACTTCGTGGGTCCATTCCCCTCATCACAAGGCCATCAGTACATACTAGTCGTTGTTGACTATGTTTCCAAATGGGTTGAAGCCATTCCATGCTCATCTGCCGATGCCAAAACCGTCCTGAAGTTTTTGAAGAAAAACATCTTCACTAGATTTGGCGTTCCACGGGCTATCATTTCTGATGGCGGTTTTCACTGCTGCAACCGCCAATTTGATAATCTTTTAACGAAGTATGGAGTCCCTCATAAGGTCACCCTTCTCTACCATCCACAAGCTAATGGACAGACCGAAGTCTCCAACTGTGAATTGAAATGGATCTTGCAGAAAATGGTTCGTTTATCTCGCAAGGATTGGTCCCCCAAACTTGATGATGCTTTATGGGCATATCGAACTGCCTTTAAAACTTCTATCGGGACCACACCATTCCGCCTTGTGTATGGGAAAGCATGTCACTTGCTAGTGGAACTTGAGCATAAGGCCTACTGGGCCCTCAAAGCACTCAACTTTGACATGAAGGAAACAGGTGTCAAAAGGAACTTCCAGTTATCTGAATTGAAAGAATTACACCACAACGCTTAAGAGAATGCCCATCTATATAAAGAGCATACTAAGAAGATTCATGACCAAGCAATTCTTCCACGCGATTTTCATATGGGTGATCAGGTCCTCCTCTACAATTCCCTCCTTCGACTTTTTCTGGGAAAGTTGAAATCTCATTGGGCTGGACCTTTCACTATCACTTCCATGATTGAATTTGGTGCTTTCGAACTTGAAACTTCTACGGGTGCAAGATTTAAAGTCAAGGGTTCCCGCTTGAAGAAATATCTCAGCCCTGACCTTCTGCATTCTAAGATCGCCTCTATTTTTCTCATGGATTCCACATCCAAGGAGTTGACACCACAACACACTACAAGGTGGTACTATGTGGCCAAAGGCCAAATGTAGGGCCTTCTACCAATTCACGCATATCCACTCCAGGGGAGTTTTTCCTTCTTTATTCTTATGCCTTTATTATTTATTTATTTGTTTATTTCGTTTTGTATCTTTCAAACACTGGGGACAGTGTTCCTGCCTAGTGTAGGGTAGGGGGACCCCCCTCATTAAAAAAAACATATAGCATGTCTAGTTTATCCAATATAATAAGTTTTAAGTTTATTAACCTTCTACTCAACTTTTTGTGTGTCTTTGATTAAGTTGACATTAGGGAAGGTTAAATATTTGTTCTCTCAAGAAGTAAGCTTTTTAATGACCTTTAGATATCATTTCTCACTTCGTGATTCTTTTTGTTAACATGAGTATATGACCTTACTTCTATTTTTGTCCTTGATCTACTTTTGGGTAATATATCTTTCCTTCCTTTTCAAAATAGTTCAATTCTTGTATGTGAATATCTTAGAAAAGGGTGAAAAAAATGAAAAAGCTTCGGAAAAAAGAAGAAGAAAAAAAATTCTTTTAATAAAAAAAATATATGTATATGAAGCATTATGAGGTTACAAGATTGCCTCAAAATAAAAGTAATAAACGAGAGTTTTTCCTTTTATTTTTCTCCTAAATTCCACGTTCTTTAATGCAAACAAATCATGATTAGATTCAGAAACCCTTGAAAAATAGGGATGATCATAAAAACCATTGATGAGGGTCTTGGCCACATTCAGAAACTCTTGAAAAATAGAGCTGAATGTTAGAAACCGGAAAAAAGAGAGATGTAAAATCCCTTATGCAAAATAGCCCATGAGTCTTTGTTCCATTTTTGGGATTGAATGTTTTACTTTATACCCACTCGTATATTATTGATGGAATGTGAAAGATTAAGTGATGCTTATGAACGAGAGTCGGGTAGTTAGGAAGGAATTATCTCATTATCATTCTAAAGTTTACCTATTTTGTGCACAAGTAGTTACTCTTCCCTGATTTAATTTTGCTCGATGACTAGCAAAAGGTAAGTGTAGGCCTTGATAAGCCATAGACTTATCATATTTTATAAGCTAGATTTGTAGTAATATTAGTTAAATTCAGGTTAGAATAAGTAGTATTTACGTTGTTTTGTATGAAAAGCCATTTTATATATTTAGATTCATGCTTTGAGTGTTTTCATTGCAAGGAGCAAAGTTTTTTATCAGAAACTGGGCCTTGCCGGATGTGGAGCCGGATTCTTAGTGTCCGGCATATGTACGCAGCAGAAAAAGGATCTTGCCGGGTATAGTGTCGGGTGATGTGTAGCCGGCATAAGCAGAAGACGCGCCTGTTCACCAACAGATAATGGTTATTTACCGTTATACAAATACTTAGTGTCAGGTATGGTGCCGGACAGGGAGTGACTTTTCGCGCCCTGGCGATTTCAACCGTTACCGGAAAGCACGTGTTTAATTCACATGCCGGATGACTTCTACCCGGCATGGGACCCGACACCTAAAGAGTTTTTGTCTATAAAAAGAGCTAGAGTCTGTGTATTTTAGAACATCATTCCTACCATATTCCTACACACACCACAGAATTGACGCCATTTCGACTGGGGAATTGCTACACAACCATCCAAGAGAAGAAAGTAAGATTTTCTGAGGGTGAAAGGCTATGTCAATTCTCTTCCTCCTCTTTGTATCTTCTCTTTATTTTTACATGGATGTTTGAGTAGTAATCTCTCATGTTCTTGGTTGGGATGAAACTCTCTTTGTAAAACAATGTGTACTCCTTAATAAAATTTCAAGTTCATTAAGAGTTGGTTCTGATTGTAAGTGAATTGGTTGATCACTTATTCTCTTTTTGCAAATTTTACCTGAGAAAGAAAATCCAGAAGTAGAATAGGTTAGACACTCTTAATGATCTGCCTACTCCCTTCTTATGAATTTAGAGTTAGTAGTAAGAGTGAGAATTAACCCATCTTTCCCATTATCTTGTTCATTTTGTGGCATGAGATATGCTCAATTTGTTAATAGGTATTGTATTTTCTGTTTTTAGACCGAAACTGGAATTTGAATACGCACATTGACTATGTCGGGTGCACTACCGGGTATCCAATGTCCGGCACATTCAAAGTCTTTGAATATGCCGTGCATCTGGTATCCGGCAGGACATCCGGCGCATTCAATTGTTGGTTAATTCGAAGGCTTGTATTTATGTTTCGTGATCTATTGATACTTAGATGGTTTTTAACCCTGAATCAAGGATAATTCACTGTAATTACCATTTAGTTAGGATGTTAATTGGTTATTTCTTTAGTTTAGAATTACAAATCTCATTTCCCCCTCTTTACTTAGTAATTACCAAGGCTAGGACTAATTTTCTCTACAAGTCCCTAGGGTTCGACATTCTTGGTCTTAATATGCTTCCTTGCTACTTTGACTGGGATTTTTGCTACCCGTACTTAGAGTTGTAGGTTTTATTCTTTTATTACTTTATTATTTGAATAACTAGAAAACTTCACATTTTAGGTTTACGTTAAGTAGAGGAGTTCTATATAAACCCTTTCTGCCCTCTCGTGTTATATTTGTCTCACAGTTTGTAATCTGTTTCCCTCTATTGTAATACAATAAAATTATACTACCTCCTATTTTTAATATAAGTCGTTTTAAAGATGCATCTGGACTCATTTTAGTCTAGATACATATCATTTTTTCCGTGGATTAACCAACACATGGTTAGTGAACCATGTTAAATGTCTATATCGGTTTATTCTTCCTGTACTTCGATGTTGCGTCTATTATAATAGTCACCAACTACGACTCGAAGGAGTCGCATGGCTCGTCTTACTTGGACTGATTCTCAACAGATTTCGTTATCTCCGGTGAAATATCGAGCAGGTGATGATGTGCATAAGCACTCATCACGTTATGGGACTGTTAAGATCAATGAATCTAGGACTCTAGCTCGTTGCTCAAATTGCTTTCAGTAATTCAATCACACGGGGTAACTACCGTCGAAAGCATTGAATCTTGTTATCCCCTAGTTATTTAGTTTGTACTTTTTTTTATAGAAAACTACTTATTCGTTTGTATAGTGAAATAAAACATTTCTTCAAAAACAACGTAATTCTGAAGAATTAACGCTCGTATATGCGTTTGTCCTCTGGGTTTTTCTAGTCTTCTAGACATTTTTGAAAGTTCACATTTCCACATGGCTGATGGGCTGTGAAAGTACTGGCACAAATGACTATTGTTTGCTAAATCAATCAGCCTTTGATTATTTTAATCATTTATTGCACAAAGTCTGTATATATTTTCTCATATATTACCATTTTTCTGGCCTCTAGAAGTGCAGTACACAGTTTTCCAGCCTCTAGAAGTGCATCAACATTGCATACCCAAAAGTCTACTTGATTTGTTGTTGAGGAGTAATGTCTTAGTTAAGTTACGTTTCCAAGTGCATAACTAATTATATAAGTCTAGATGCATATGTAATGACTCCAATTTTTAATTATCAGGTTACTAGAAAATTAATTATGTAGGAAAACATTTCGCGTGCTCTACATGCATGCACAAAAGTAATCTCAATTATACTTTTCACAAAAAAAAAGGGTAATTTTAGTTTTCCAAAGGATTTTTTAGAGAACTCAATTTTCCACAGTTGGTAGGTAAGTTAATCTGGTATATGAAAATAGGACCAATCTGTGTGTACTTACATAATAAGATGGGAGAGTTTAAACGGTTGATCATGTAGTCAAAAGGCAAAGTAGATTGTCTATGCTACCTATGTTTGGCAAACTTTGTTTTTTGATCATGGTCGACATCTAATCTAAAAGCACTCCCAGCAAAGACACCCACCTTTCTATTTCTTTTATTGATCCTTTTTTTTTTTTTTTGAAAACGTAGCTAGCTTTCATTTCAAACAAGCAAAGTGTCATAATTATAGCATCCTATAAGCGAAGTAATCATTAATTGGAGCAAAAGTTTTACATACTCCCTCCGTCCTGAATTGACCGTCCTGTTTACTATTTAGACATGTCGTTTGACTTCAATTTTTAACATTTAAGATAAATTAATTTTGAAAATTTAAGTTTTGCATATGATTCCTTACATGATAAACTGTATGTTACAAAATTTAGTTTTATAAAATTATTTTATCTTATATGCTTAATATTGAAGTGGAAAAGCGTGTCATAAAGCAAACAGGACGATCAATTCAGGACGGAGGGAGTATTATTTATGGGGTTTTTAATTATTTTTTGTTTTTGCATAAATGTTTAATATAAAAATTCATCAATTATATTCACTTTATAGCTATATATGAAATTATGTAACCTATAAGATTTAAGTTATTCAACAGAAGTCATTGCGATAAATTATCCTGTTAAAAAAGTTTAAGGTCTTAAAATTTTAAAAATTGTTGGGTCTAGAGGGACCCTTAATTTAAAAATTCCTAAATCCGCACTAAGTAGATACTCAAGAGTCAAAAGCAAAGAGAATATACAAACAAAAGAAGTGTGAAAAAAAATCCTAAATAACCTTAAATTTGGAGATACGTTTAAGCTATATGTGATTAGCTAGGGTCATTTAATTTGAACTTTATCAAGAACAAAAACCTTTTTATTTTATAATAATCAAATTAGTTACAAAATTTAATAGTAAATTTGATGTTTGAGATCTCGATTCTAGTTTTTACATTGTTCATTGATCATCTGCTTTGTTTAATATATGGAGCACACATTGTGTAGGGTTGTTTTATCTATAACAAGTATAGTTATTAAAGCTCTATCATTGACCATAACGAGATGCCCAACTGATAATAGTGAGAAGGCTGAAGTAATTGCTAGCATTTTCAATCAAAATGTAATAGATTGTTCACTAGATCTTGTAAGAAAAGACAAAAATATCTTTTTATTTTAGTAGAGAGCTAGCGTTCTTATATATAGAGCCAATATCTATTAATAAGGATACCCCAATGTTAATACTGCGACAATAAAGCCCGAGACGAGATTAATGATGTGCGGAAATGATACTCTAACCTAATTAGCAGGGCCGTCCGGGAGGGTGGCGCATTCCGCTCAACAGAACAGGGCCCCCAAAATAATGGGACCCCAAAATTTTTTCGTTAGTTATAATAGTAATTAAATAACTATAATAAAGTGAAGTGCTTTTTTTTATAATTATAGGCACATGGCCAAGGGTGCCACAAGGGCAAAAATCAAATAACACCGACTCAACTCTTACATAACCTATCTAGTCCTACCTTACACAGACATTACACGGGACATCTCTTGTCCTAGGGACCTACCCGTCCTTCACGGCGCCCCTCCCTTGCATCTCTGACGACATGGGACCCCAAAATTTTTTCGTTAGTTATAATAGTAATTAAATAACTATAATAAAGTGAAGTGCTTTTTTTTATAATTATAGGCACATGGCCTAGGGTGCCACAAGGGCAAAAATCAAATAACACCGACTCAACTCTTACATAACCTATCTAGTCCTACCTTACACAGACATTACACGGGACATCTCTTGTCCTAGGGACCTACCCGTCCTTCACGGCGCCCCTCCCTTGCATCTCTGGCGACTCTTCCAGGCAGGGGTAATCGGAGAGTAAACTCCTTTCCCCCACCATTGTCCTTCACGGCGGCACCTCCCTTGCATCTCTGACGACTCTTCTGGGTAATCGGAGAGTAAACTCCTTTCCCCCACCACCGTCCTTCACGACGCACTCCCTTGCATCTCTGACGACTCTTCCAGGCTGGGTAATCGGAGAGTAAACTCCATTCCTCCACTCCCCTAGAATGAGTAATAAGAGAATAAACTCCTTTCCCCCACCAAAGTGGGTGGTAAGAGGATTCGAACTCAGGACCTTCCGTCCCCTACTTCAGTCCTCCACCACTCCGATGTCAATCACTTGACATAAAGTGAAGTGCTTATGATTAAGATATTCACAAATCTTCAAAATATCTATTTTTACTTATTTATTTATAGAGTAAAGTGACATAATCTAATTTAGTAATTTATATATAAAATAATTTAATTTTATAAAAGGTCTCATCTATATTTAAACACAGGGCCCAAAATCGTTTAGACGGCTTAGGATTCGTTATCACACTAGTTGCTTGAGGTAGCTTCTTATGAAACACTAATCTAATTAACGTTGTGAAATGGTAGTGTCACTGCCATAAAATGGTATAATCTAGGATAGATTAATTAACCGAATCTGGGTTGAGAACGGACCCATAATGGTCATGTTCTCCACTATAGGTGGATGTAGTAGATTATTTTAATCCATTTCAATTAGAATTGTACATGACTGGGGCAGTAGCGGACCTAGACTTTAAAATCTGTGGGGGCCAGTTGTGGACCAAAAAATTTTATTTATGGGGTAAATTTTTTTCGACACCATCACACTTTACAATATTATGTTATTTTGTATTTTTCAAAAATGTATAAGGTCATTGAACTAATTTTCAAAAATTTTGAGGGATTGGAGCCCCATCCGCCTATAGTGGGGCACTTTTTATCGAATAACAATCTGTCAAACAAAATATTAAAAATTAAATTGAAAAATAATATTTAATATTTATATTACAATTATTTTATATAAGTCTTCTATCATTTAAAAATGATACATAATAATAATTGTTAATGGGCTAATAATATATTTGATTCTACATAAGTGTTTAGATTATCACTCATTCTAATATATTTCATTAGTGGGGATGCTCTTTCAACTGTAGTTGTAGTAAATGATAACATCAACCCACATTTTGAACATACACTATTTTGAATGTCAAAACATCATATTTCAGCTATACTATTTAGTTATCTATTAACATTTATTATTTATTTTTGCTATATATAGACACATACATATACTTGTATTTTTCAAAAAACTTGTGGGGCACGTGCCCCACAGATTAATACCTCGGTCCGCCACTGGACTGGGGCAACCTTATAATGTCACTGGCTTTTCAAATCAAAGGAAAATATGAAAGTTCATGTAGTTGAAAGTAACTTTTTATAATGCTGAAGATGTTTTCTTAAAAAAGAATAATGAAGATTAATGAACTTTGTTAGGTAAATTTACAAGATTATGATTACAGCAATAATTATTAATATTGTTTGATTCGTAAAAATGGTGTATTTGTCGGGCCCCATGTCCGTGCTTTTTTTTTTTCTCTCTGTACTTTCAGTACGACTGGGTTAGAAAAATCCAGGTCAATAAATGTATAATAATAATAATAATGTCCATATACAATAATAAAAAGTATTATGAGTACATGCATGCATCGAAAAAAAACAGAAAAGAAAATGGAGCTGATTGAGTAGTGTCAATACAAAGAAGAAAAACAATATCAAAGAGAGAAAAAGAGATGTGAACATAATCTAAAGGGCTTAGTGGATTGGTATTTGTCAATGGAATTCGAAATCGTTGGATGTTATATTAAGGTCTCCTTTTGACTGGTTGTGACTCGTAGCTACAGCTTTCTATACGTTCATACGTATACTTATCAGGTAGCTACTAATATGGGCCGCCCGGGTAATTGGGGGAATCGCATGACAAATTTGACTGTGTGTAGGGTTTCAGCTATGTACAGATATGGTTTTCAAAAAAGAAAAAGAAAAAAAAAAGCTATGTACAGATATGCATGCATGCCTAAAACGCAAATTCGTGCGTACGGCTGGGTCGCGTATAACAAGGTGCGCTCCTGTGATATGGCAGTCCCAGTCAGCTGCTGACTGGACTGTTTTGCTGACTGGGTTGTCTTTTTATCATATTAACTTTAAATTATTATAACTTTTAATATATAAGTCCAAAATGAAAAAAAATTATATCACTGTTCATCTAAATTCAAGCTCTTCCAAACAAGACTAATCATGGATATGTTTTGATAATTTAAAAAAAATCTATTTTTATATGTGTATGATGACACCCTAAAATGATAATATGATTCATTAATTTTTATATTATAATTGATTAATTGATATTATAATTCATTAATTAATAAGTGGTGAATTAGATTACAAATTTTGAAACCAATAAAAAATCAATATTGTTTCGTAGTGTATTATTGTTGATGTATGGTGTATTTTAAACCTTATGTGGTGAATTATATATTTTTCTTATGTACCAAATATTATTTTGTGTTGTATTATTGTTTAAATTTTTCCTTTTTATATGTATACGATGATACACTAAAATCATAATATGATTCATAAATTTTGATATTATGATTTATTAAAATTGATATTATGATTCATTAACTAATAAGTAGTGAATTAGATAACAAACTTCGGAACCGGTAAAAATCATTATTGTTTTGTAGTGTATTATTATTGTTGTATGATGTATTTTTAAACCTTATATGGTGAATCATGTATTTTTCTTACGTACCAAATATTGTTTTGTGTTGTATTATTGATTAAAATTTTTATTTTTATATATTAATGATGATACACTAAAATGATGTTATGATTCATTAAATTTGATATTATGATTCACTGAAATTGGTAGTATGATTCATTAAATAATAAGTAGTGAATTAGATAACAAACTTCGGAACAAATACTGAATCATTATTGTTTTGTGATATATTATTAATGTTATATGGTGTATTTTAAACTATATGTAGTGAATCATAAGTGTCGTTGATATATGTTGATATGTACATGTAATTAACATAAATTTTTAAACTTCTCGAAACATATTCATGTTTGGTCTTGTTTTGAAGAGCTTAAATTTAGATGAATAATGGTGCAAAATTTTTTTATTTTGGATTTATATTTTAAAAGATACAATAATTTAAAGTTAATATATCAAAAAATAATCCAGTCAGCAGTTGACTGGACTGCTGACTGGACAATCAACTCACCTGTCCGCACAGTGTTAGGAGCGGAAGGCTCGCACCATCTCCCGTCTGCTAAAAAGGGTACTTAGTGGTTGTACTAAATTACTAATGCTATGTTGGCTTATACTAATTCTTCTCGTCATGAGAGATATAAACACGCGATGGTGAGTGTCACTTATTTTGTCTTTTTGTAAAATTTTAAAATATTATAGTTTATTATATGTAATTCTAAATAACATAAAATTTATACCGTTATTCATCATAATTCGAGCTAGACCCAACATAAAAGTATTTTGATAAATTTTAATTTTTTTTTATATTCACAATAAACAAATCTTAAGTTTAAGAAAAGTGAATCAAAGGTTTTTAAAAAGTGAATCAGAGGTCGTTAGACACTAAACCCTTCACTACAAACCCCAGAAATGCCTTCGATGTTTTTAGCTTTCCTAGGGTGGTTTTTAGGGTTTTTGGCATCTACACTTTATATTGTCGTTACTGACTTGATAGGTTTTTAGGGTTTGTGGTTTAGGGTTTAGGGTGTAACCACCCTAAACCCTAAACCACAAACCCTATAATGCCTTCAACATTTTTAGCTTACCTATGGTGGTTTTTAGGGTGTTTAGGGGGGTAAGGTAATCTTTTTTGGCATTAATTAGTTTTACACTTTATATTGTCGTTACTGACTCGACATGTTTTTAGGGTTTGTAGTTTAGGGTTTGTCTTCAATGTTTTTAGTTTCCTAGGGTGGGATTTTAGGATGTTTGGGGTAGGGTAATTTTTTACATTAGTTCTACACTTTATTATTATAAAAGATTCATTTTGTTAATGAATAAAACACTTTAAAAATACGTAATATATACTCATTCTAAAAACATAAAATTTTAAGTTTACCAAAACATATTCATGATGCATTTTGTTTTGAAGAGCACAAATTATGATGAACAATGGTATAATTTTTTTTTAATTTTTGCACTTATATTTTGTGAGTTATAACATTTTGAAGAAAAAAAGTTTCTCTTTCCCAAGACTCTCCCGTGCGCGTACATATGTTTTTCCTCTTTATTTTTTATTTTGCCTCTTGTTCTTCTCTTAATTTTAATTGAGCTAGTAATATACTGATACGTGACACTAAAGCCACACAAAAAGGTGGAGCTAGCTCCATCTTCTCATAACTGTTTCAATATGACGAAAATCTTAATGCACGGGATTTCTCTTTTGTGCCTTGCAACTCTTCTTCTCCTTGCATCGGGAGTTTGCATGTCCGCCGTCCAATCCAGACTATTAGCCCAATTCGACCAAGCATACTCAGGAATTATCAGCAATCATTCCCTCATTGCTGATCACGCAGCCCGAGAAGAGATTTACCACACCAACACAACACTCTGGGGTCATCATTTCCATCATGAGGAAAATCTATGTCTCTACTGTGCCATGAATACAGGCAGACCCCGTCGCCCCCTCATCTTCCACGGGAGAGTGCACTTTTTTGGATTTTAAATCTAGTCTCCCAGTTTTGGCTCGACCACCTTCACAGCTTCACCCCCTGTCTTCACTCAGCTTTTCTTTGTGTTTCACTTCCTAAATGCACATGTTTTCTTCCTGCTCCAAACGATGGATGCTACCATTACTGTCACCGGTGTACAGCTGGTAGTTCATCGATGCATCTTGGCCCAGCTCTTTTCTACCATTCCAACTTGTGCTACTTCGCTTGCAATCATCCTTACGAAGGGATGGACATAGTTTGAAGGCTTTAGGTTCACCAAAACAAGATAGAACCTATTCGTCTTCGAGTTTGAAACAACTGATGCAATGTTTTCCATTCTTGGGAGGAGGCCTTGGATGATCAACAACAAGCTCTTGATCCTGGTAGAGGAACTTGCCTGACATGACTAGGTTTGGATCTACAACGTCCAAAGATGTCTTCATACTCTTGATTTTGCTTATAGGGCTGGTCACTAGTTTGGTGAATTCTTCAAAATCATAGAGGATGGATCGCCTTCTGGGTTTAGGTACCTAAGACTCGAAGTCGAATTGAATGTCTATGTTTATGTTCTTCAAACCCTCCTAATGTTTTTTGATGGCCAGTTCCATGTTTTTAAAACTCTTCTACAACAATATGTCGTCATTTGCTCTGGATGTGGCTTGTTTCTTCATTCGTCGGACGCATGTCCCCGTGTGCAACCTAGCCAAAATGTGAATAGGCCATATAAGATATGGCTTAGCTCTAAAGCACAAGTTCAAGGTTGTCACCCTAGGGAGATTCACTCGTAGGCTGATGCTTGGGAAAGGTCGTAGAGATCTAGCACCTTGACCACCACATGGGGAGTCCAGAGTAAGCCCCCGACTCAAGGTTATGAGATTCACCAGGCTCTCCCGGATGTAGACATGGCTGATCTTCCTTCCACCTCAAAGAAGCACACATTTGGTGAGGACTTACTTGAAGCTTCGAGGGCATAGTTGTGGGATTTATGATTGGCACGGGGGATACGTAAAGGGCGTGGGCGGCAATGTGTGGGCTTTGGAGGTTGTGAAGATAAACCTTATTCGAGTGGCAATGCGAGTAAAGGCAATTAAGGTGATTCTGGACTTGAACCTAAATCACAAAAAAAGTTAGAAGTCTCCATGCTAGTTGCATGGCGAGAGACACACTCAATGCATCTAGCTATTTTTGTAACACCCAACCATAAACTTAACAAATAAGAATAACCGCAGCGGAAAACCATAACATAAACACTAACTAAAAAGGGCGGTGCTACACGCCGTTAACCACCCATGTGGCTAACAAGGCTAATTCGTACAATTATATCGGTCTGATGAACACAGACTCCCGAGCATTAGTTACAAATCCTTCACATACTACTAAACCTACTATACCGAGTGTAAATGTACAAATTACCGTTATGTTCTAATTCCTACAAAAGTATATGGCCACGAGTGCACAGGCGCAACTCGGGCACTATCCAAAATTAACAGAAGTACTTCTTTACACTTCGAAGCTAAAGCGACTCCGCTTCTTCGATCCTCGTTCTGCAAATAAAACATGGTGCCCCCGGGGCTCAGCAACCCTTTGATGGTATGATTAACGTGCAGCCGTCGGCTACCGGAATGCACGCACTACTTCTCATAATAACTGGGGTTCATTTTTCAACAACCATACATAAATATCATCAACATTCATTGCATAGCAACAACATACACACAACATAGATAGGAACAAATCGCTTGAGGAAACGAACCAAATAAAGTTAACCAAATGATTGAGCCTAGATGAATTTTTTCCATTCTCATTTTAAGCCCATTACACAACTTTGTTACCATTCGGTTTTTCGAACGTTTAACTTACCTCAATTGTGTTTGAGATATCGTGATCCAAACACCCGTACATAATTCCCCCTAGCCCCGAACTTAAGTCAAGGTAGGAAAAGCCATACAATTAGACTTGTGGGAGATTGTATTCCAAGAAGGAAAAACAAACCAAACATGGAGAGAGTCGAATCTGATCCAGATATCGACACCCGAACATACACGCGTGACCGGACACTCGAATTCCTCACCCCCCCCAGTTATACACTTGTTAGAAGTTCCATGTATGGAAACACACATCATTTCAAACTGTAGACGTTCCCCCAGTTAGGCACTCAGGGAGGTAAGACACATTCACAATACAATTCACAATTAACTCACGGATAGTCATAGTTAGAACGTTCTATAAGTTTGGACGTTAAAAACTGTATACCGTTCTCTTACGTGATCCTGACGTTGGTTAGCTACGGGTGAGCACGTATTCGAGGTTAGACGGTATCGGCATACACGCCACAATAAAATCAATAACTATAAACTCTTTCATGCTTTTAATCTTACAAAGTCGTAAACATTTAAGAAAACAACAAACACACACCAAGCCGTGTAACCAGTAGCAACAGACTGCAAGAAAACCATACCTTGGTCTATGCTGCGTTCGTTGGCCACCGAATGCAGCTCCTATACATAATTAGTCATGCCAGTTATTTTCATATTTTAATTCTGGTTACTAACTACTTTGCAGAGTCTTATCATATATTTTCTCCTTTAAACTCACACTTGATCACCCTCATTACACTCACTAGGGTTTACTCTAATGCACATTTTCTTTTTTTATAAGGCCCCGACCGACCCAACCCTGGGTCGGTCGGATGCAGAGAGCATTGGGTTAACAATTTTAGCTCGACCGAACCCAGACAGGTCGGTCCCTTGGGTCAGTCGAATGCAGAAGCATCTGGTTCAACAATTTTAGCCCGACCGACCCAGACAGGGTCGGTCCCCTGGGTCGGTCGAATGCAGAAGCATTCTGGGTTGGTTTATTTCAGTCCGACCGACCCACCCAGGGTCGGTCCCCTGGTCGGTCAACTGTAGAACCATTTCCTAAAACGTCTATCTTGTTCAAAACTCTTCCCAAGTTTCCTAGTATGTTCTAACACATCATTTTGGCACTTTTACAACCCTTCTAATTCATTGTTCAACTCATTATCTAACTCATTGATCTTGTACTCAATTTCTACAAAAATTCTAACACTTGTAACTTAACTCCTTAGCACTCCAAGTGGTAAACTTTTGCCTACAACTTTAACTAACCAAAGTGTTTCTTCACAACCAATATAACTACTCCTCAAGCATTATTATTCATCCATCTTTCCTTCACTCAACTTCCCAAGGTTTATCTTCTCTAGTTCACACTTAAATCTTCACAAGGCATTATACCTCTTTTTTCTTCAAACTCTTGTACTAGTCTTACCATTTCTCATATCATGATTGGGTGTGTCTAACTCACCCATTTGATCTCTAAATCCTCCAAGACATTCCTAGGTCATTCTAATCCTCAAGAACACCTTACTTATCAACTTCCACCAATTTACCCTTAATGATTCCTAGTACAACCTAGATCATAACATCTCATTAGAACACTTAAAACTCTTTTCTCAACTAACTTTTGACATAGCTTCCCTAGTACATTCCTATACCCAAACACTTAGTTTTTCATCCTTAAACAACCAAAGACATTAATATCCTCATAAATTTCTCTACACACAATTTACACTCACTACACCAAATCATAATATAGTGCATAAACTTTAAATTGCTTGGCACTTAGGCCCTTAATGACATGCTCTTAGGCCTGATAAGTGTCCAAATGAGCATGATTTGGGTGATTTCATATGTTATATTAGTACTTTTCTTGCTCATTTCTCCACTTTGGTTAGTTTTCCTCTAGTTTACGTTTTATTGGTTATATTACAGATTTATTGGTTAAACATGACAAAAACCAGCTAGGAGCAAAGTAGACGAAGAGACGAACGAATAGGCGCAAACAGATCTAAAAACGGAGCTCAAACGAAGAATATGGAGCCTGTCGAAGTTTGCAGGACAAGACGAGACAAAAATACACAAGTCCGTAACACGGACGCAGACCCGGACAGGGGAGTCCGTAATACGGACTCAACCACAGACACTCATAAAAGCACGTCCGCACGCGGAAATCCAACGCGGACGCAAAATTACCCACGTCGTACCCTGTCCGTACCAGGAGTAACGTACTGCTAAACGGACGCACCCCCGGACGCGACTAAAATGTGTCCGCAACGCGGACTCAAACATGGACAAGAATTATAAGTGTGTCCGTATACGGACAGAAACTCGGACACGAACAGATCTTGCCAGGAAAAATGTGTCCTTAACACGGACAGAAACTTGGACGTCTCACGTCTAGATGGGCCAAATCCGGACACAAATCCGGACACGTGTAAAATGACTGCGCCGAATCCAGAAATCACGCGACTGAAAATTGGCACCGTCTTCTTTGTTTTTCCGCAATTGCAGCGCCCGCAATGCTATCTATCTACCGCATCAAACGTATTAGGCGCCTCCCTTATTTTCTTCACCCACCATCCTACCATAAGCTTTGTTTTCTTCCCCTCCTTTTCTCCTAAAAAACCCACGCTCCTTCAATCTTCTTCATCATCCCTCCTGAAATCCAAAGCTCATCAACGCACATCAAAACTCACTCTCACTCCATCCAAATTTCATTCTTCATCCATACATCCACATCTCCACTTCATTTCCATCATTTCCCATCACCAAATAAGCCTAACTCTTCCATTTTCTAGAAAACTAGACGAAGAAGACGATCTGCACAAAACCAGGCCGTGTCCGGATTTGTTTCCGCGTAGCCCCTACCCAGACAGGTGTTGTCCAGATTTGTGTGCGCGTAGCCCTACCCGGACAGGACCAACTTGTGCCTGTTTGTTCGTTTTTCTTTGTTCTACCTATCTATCATCGTTTTGAGGTCGGCATAATCACGGAGACAAGCCCGGAAGCGAAACAACTCTCCCCAAAAATAGAGTTCTTTCTTTCCTCAAACTTTACTCTGTTGTAATGTCTATCTTTACTCTGTTTTTATTTCTGTCAATGGTTGAGTAATTTTTATTTGGATCCTAGGATGGGGTTTGACCCTAATATTGCTTAAATAAATATTTATTACCTGTCTCATTTATTATACTTGTTTTTATTCCTTTCAATAAATATTGTTAAATGCTTTACGTGACAAACTACTGCATTTTTATGGTAACTATCAACATAAGATTTTAAGATAGTCATTAGTACCACGAAGGAATAAACCTTGGTATTTACACTCCGGATTGAGTAGGAAAATACTGAGGCTATTATTAAGAGTTCGTAACTTACCCTTATTAACTCTAATAGACAATAAATAATTGAGACATGGTTATAAATTTGTTTAAGTAATTTAGGCAATTCCCCCACTATCTTAGGATACCTTTTCCATCCATATCATTTAAACCACCTTATTTTACTGTATTTATTATTTTTGTACTGATCTTAAACAATCAAGCTTGCCTCCGGATAAACCCCCAATTTACATTTATGCACTTTTATTTATCTTCTTGCACATTTACTAACCTTATAATTAATTAGATAGTTGCAAAGTCTCTGTGGATACTACCTTGTTGTACTACAATGATTGGGTTCACTGCTCATAGTTAGTAAGATAGTTTAACTACTATTTTGCCCAACAAGGCCCTTAAATGACATAAATCTAAACACTGAATTTCCCACATATATATTGCTTTCAACCTGCAAATACACACAACAATCTCATATGCTCTTATAATTTACCTCATGGTTATTTTACTAACTCATTTTCCTTTGGATCTTTAGGTTGTTTAAAAAACAATGCAACCTCAATTTCCTAAAGTACTAAACTACATTAGGATAGATCATTTACCTTTTTCCTCTTCAAGTTTTTCTCTCTTTCTTTTCCCCTTGTTTTCTTGATTGAAAATTGGCCAAGGAGTTTGTTCACTTGCTAATCTTCTAATCAATGTACAATTAAGGGTAATGAGTATTAAGTATTATACCTTAACTCATGGAACAAACTCTAGGTTACAAGGAGTGCTTTAATACACTAGAATTGATGATTACCCTTAGAATTTGAAAAGAGCTTGATAAGGAAGCAAGGTAAGACTCCTTCTAATCCTTTGCAATTGAATCAAGCTAGTAAAATGAGCAAGACAAGGTATCACAAATGGTGATTTTTGGCCATGTACAAAAATGAAAGGAAACTTGATCTTTCTTTGGCTTTTCTTACCTTGAATCAAAGGAGAGTAGTAATGTCCAAGAAGATGGGTTTTTCCCCCTTCAATGGAGTTTATCCATGGAATCAAACTTGAGCTTTTGAAGTTTTGAAAAGAAGGAAATTGAGGGCTTGATCTAACTAGCACAAATATGCTCTTAGATTTTGATTTGGAGCTTAGAGTTGGATTTGGCAAGAGGTTGAATAGGGAGAAGAAAGGTGCTATAGTGTAACCGGTTTGCACTTGGGAGAATGAAGAAGGAGACGGTGGAGAAGGAGGGAAATGAAGAAAGTGAGGAGAGAGGTAGAATTTGTGAGATATTTAACTTATTAAGGTAAATAGTCATCTTACTTACTTACCCTCTTCTTCCTTTATTTGAGCTGGTCAAGGGTGATGACTCACCATCCTAAAAACCGGCTCCCTTCACTTAATAAGGTATTAAGGAGCTAGTTTGACCATTTAATTAACCAAGGTTGACTTAAAGCTAAATTGAGCACTATTTGAGTACTATTCATAATTAGTGCACAAATTTGTGAAATTTTTGGTTTCTCGTTGATTTAGACTTCCTAATGTGATACTAATTAGTACACATGTTGATTAAGGTATAATCATGGGCATTTAGCCACTCAAAACCTATTTCTAAGACAATTTTTTAAAAATGTGCTTTTAGAGTCCTTAAAGCACAATTTGTGTTTTAACTTGTTTTTGAGCTTGGTTTTCTTTGGTAATTGATTTAACATGTCCATTAGCATGTTAACAAGGTCTAATAAAGCTCTTTGGGTCCTAATCAAGGTTATCCCTAGTCTAGAGCAAGTTTTTGCTTAAATTGTCTTTATGGTGTTTTATTGTGTTTTCTATGGTTTAAATTGTTTACTAATGTTTCTAAGGCACTTTTTAGCCTTATTATACCATAGTTTAACATTTAATTAACATATCTAGGTTTGGGGTATTTCAATGGTCTTGTGTCATGTCCAACATTTCCTAGATTTTCTAGTCTTTGGATTTGCTTGATGTTCCTTTGTAAATTTTCCTTCTTGGTCCTTTTCGATCTCTTAGAACACTATTGGTTTTGTTTTCGAGCTTGAGATGCATATGCATCATGTTGTGCTCTCTATCAACTTGAAACGCCAACTTCCTTAGGGGGTTTAACGTGTTATGTTGACGGTTTGTTGTTCATGCTTTTCTTGATGGCGGGTTGGTCTTTGTCTTGTTGGTCATTGGGTGTCTTATTAGGGTGTGGTTATCGGTTGTTAATATATGTACTCTTATGTTCTCTCCAGTTTAATCAATATATGTTTATGTTTACGAAAAATAAACATAACTAGGATTAATGATTGTTAGTTCAATCCTCCCCTATTTGGTTATATATATAGTGCTTCATTCTTGCCTGTGGGTATATGGTGCATAATCAAACATCATCATATAGTTAACATGTGACTATATACTAATAAGTATACACTACCCACCTCTGACAACTACTATTACGTAAGCGTCGTTTAATTACTTTTGAAGCCTGGGTTTGTTTTTTTATTTAATTTATATAATTGGAAACACACAAGACCGAAAGAAAAAAATTAGCTTTCACTTGTTTTCCCATAAATCAAATAAAAGATGATTATATTAAGATAAAAAAAATTGTTACAAAATGACATGTAAATACTACTCCCTTGTGTTTTTAATAGATGATTTTTTTAGATCTTTTCACTCTTTTTAAAAAAAAAAATGTTCTAGTATTTTTTTCCAATTCCACAATTAACTTTTATCATTCAACTCTATTTCCAAATTACTTCAATAATTCTTATGCCAACAACTAAAAAATCATGTATGAGTAGTATATTTTAACAAAGAAATGATGGTTAAATTTATCAATATCAACAAATAACAGTGTGTATTAGTATTACATAGAGGAAGGACTCCTTTCATGCGTACATTTTAACAATAATAGGTTATCAATGACCTAGAGGTGTAACGTATTAATTTTTTTTCAATCCTAGTAGTGTTTAATGAGTCAATGTGTATAATTGTTACATGCATGCATGCATGCACTAGTGTTTGAATAATTATAACATTTTGAATGCATTACACGTGTGCTATTTCGATTGTAGAAAATAGTAGTAGTAGTTATTTACTTAATTAAAACTAAACGAAAAGTCGTTTGCATTAAAGCAATGCAACCCTCGAAAATAGACAATTAAAAGAATGAGTGCGTGAAAGTAGAGAAGAAGCGAAACCGTGTTTAACTAAGTGCTTTAATTTTGAGACTACAATTTACATTTGTCCATCCAGAATTCAGAATGGTACGATTAATTAATGTCCCAAATAATCTTCCTTTTTACTCCACTTTCCTCCGTGTATACCAAACCAAACCAAAGACCACCACCGTAAGAACGCTGTTTTGAAATTACCACACAGTAGTGAGTACACACGTAGTACCGTTGCATTTGCATATATGTGTGAGTGTTAGTGTTTTACTTTCTGTGATTCAATTAATAGTATACATTCTCTTGGTCGTCGACAACAAACAAGTGCATATGTGTGCTTTACACTTGTCTTGTGTGTCCAGTCCAGTTGTTATTATCTTCCTCCCGTCCCGTGGGTAGTGTATATAGCATGCAAGTTTGACTGGTCAACGACATATTCTTTACTGCACCCGTACAGTGAAAATGAAAAAGCCAACTGAAGGAGAGCCGGGTCTTACTTACAAGTTACACCGAAGCTGCAAGCGGCCATCCATCAATGCACAGGTTCAAACTTTTACCTGGTAATAATATGAATACTAGTATATTATAATATCATTAAATAATGTAGTTTATTCGTAACCACCACCAAAAGGAAAGAAATGGATCCAACTTGGACAAGTCACGTCGTTAGCTAGCTAGCTAGCTTAATTTATTATATCTTGTTGCCCTTGCGGCCTTGCCTTGCCTATATATATATGTGGGCTTTACTACCTTGTGGCCTTAGTTGCTTCCCGCAACAAATTAATCTTACTTCATACAATTAGACCTACAGAATCAACACACATACACTCTCTCAGTTCTCTGGCTCGCCACAAAAGAAGACAAGCTACTAGCTAGGGAAAGTAATTAGTATCATTGATCATTCATATACTACTTAATCACTACCTGTATACTACTACGTACTATATTGTAGTAATTAATTAATAGATTAGAGGCGTGACTGATTGACATCGATCAACACAGTCACACAAAAATGGGTAGAGCTCCATGTTGTGAGAAGATTGGGTTAAAGAAGGGACCATGGTCTGCACAGGAAGATCAAATCCTCATCTCATACATTCAACAGCATGGTCACCCTAACTGGCGCGCTCTTCCCAAACAAGCTGGTAAGTTCCCTTAATTTTATCATCTGTTGTTTGTTAGTTAGAGCAAGTGAGTGAATTATAGGATGATTATGATTATTAATTTGATTTGCAATTTAATTTGATCAGGTCTATTGAGATGCGGGAAGAGCTGCAGGCTGAGATGGGTGAACTATCTAAGCCCATCTATCAAAAGAGGAAATTTCAGTTCCGAGGAAGAAGAAGCTATAATCAAGCTACATGAGATGATGGGCAACAGATGGTCTGCAATAGCAGCCAAATTACCAGGCCGAACTGATAACGAAATAAAGAACATATGGCATACACATCTCAAGAAGAGACTCAACAACAAGTCAGATGATAAAATGCCCAGTAACCAAAACATCAACATCGATGATTATCCGCTTCAAATTAACAGCAATGGCGGTTGTTCTTCTGATGTCTCAATCAGTACACAAACAGTACAGTCACCCCAGGATTCGATCAACACTACTACATCCACATTAACCACTACTACTACCACTCATCAACAGGAAGTCTCCACATCCCTTGGGGAAGTCTCTGAAATGTCTCAATCAATATCTTCCGGTATCCAGGAGTTTAATATTGATGATGAGTATTGGTGGCAGAATCTCATGGCGGAAGATTCTCATAACCTCAACTCGTCATGTATCCTTTCCCCAGCTCATCCTGACCCGCTGCATGAATTTGGATACGGATTCGGGTTTGGGTTTGATGATCAGCAGCATGATCACAGCAGCTATACTACTAACACTAGTGGTGATCATCATAGTACTGGTGATTTTTGGTATGGTGTGCTCATCGGAGCTGGTGGTGGGTCACCTCCCGATATTTTACCAAATTTTTGAGGAAAAAAGGTATGGACCCACGAGTTCCTCCGCGTCAAGAAATTTCAACACTCCTCTTTTTGATTTCGCAACAATTCTTTGACCCCAAACCCCCAAAAAAAAAAAAACTGATCATATTATTGTGCCCCAACTTCAAAAGTTGGAAGGCTGCTCGTTGACTACCAAGGCATATATATATATGCAAACAATTTGAGACTCATTGTACGTGTACCAGCTTTTTTATCCTAAAATAAAAACAAGGATATAGGTAATGGACAACAATATCTTTTTCCAAGTTACTGCATCTGTTGTTTAATTTGGACATAATACTAAATGCCCCAGAGATCAATGTAATTCGATCCTCTTTCTAATTTCTCTCCATTAGATCTCTTATATATCATTTACTGTATGCTGTACACATTCGTTTTATCCGTACCACATTTTGTACGACAAATATACATTATTAATACACAATATGGCAATCTTCCTATTCTATTATTTGTATTTTTTCAGTTGAGTTAATATCAATATCCGCCCTAACATTCTATAACAGTTTCATGGTCTGGCGCTGTGGACTTCAATTTACAGCTGCTAACGCTGTAATTTAGGTATACCATATTTTGTTTAATTCTATAATAAACACCCAAACACATTGTAAATATTGATCGCTATACTTTACAGGTTCTAAGATTACACAATGTCTCATATAAGAATCTTAACGTATAAGGAACGTATGGAATTGACAAAAACTTGAGCATGCTATTCAGTTTTTCATGCAACGGAATGAGGCCAAATTATGAAATAAGGAACGTATTCACATATATGATTTACCAAACATCAAAAATTGTGTATGATTCAGTCAGTCAATATGTTGTTGTAAATTTTTATGTGTTAATGTTAATTGATTAGAAATGTGTTACTATGTCGGTAATTCACTGATTTAAAATTATTAAACTTTTCATCAATTTTATATTCATTTTTTGTAATTATTGAACCATACTATATATAAAAAAATTATATATTATTTTTGCAGCTATTGTCTAACATTAATTAAAGCAATTGTTCCTAAAGGAACTCATCAAATTATCAAGCTAGCTGTTTAGATAATTGTAAACCTCTTTCATCTAAACCCAATCTTTATTCCCGACAAGTGTGTTGGAATTAGACTTGGTCATCATGAGTCTGCTTGCTATCCCAATCCTGAAGGTACGGAACTACAGGAACAAACATCTTCCCCTTCAAGTTTGACAAGCCAGAGGCACTACATGCAATCATGAATCACATCCATAGACTTTTGATGGTTCTCTCTTAGCCTTACATGATCGATAAGACAAAAGTGTCAAGAGATCATGACTTTGGTAATATCCCGATTTGGACCAGAGTTTATGATGTCCCCTTCTTATTTCTAGAATATGGGAAGGATGATGATTGTATTGGTGGGGAATTTATGAGGATCTGAGTCTTGCTTGATATTTTCAAACCAGTGTTAAGGTGTGTGACAATTTCGATTGAGGGTAAGTCATCAATTCTGGAATTACCTATGAGAAGATGTCGCCAATTTTCTTTGATTGCGGCTTATTCTTGCATGTCACAAAAGATTGCCTAAATTTGTCATGTAATATAGTGGGAGTTCACTCTTACGGCCCTTGGTTGCATGCTTCTTGGTTTTGACAAGGTTGAAGAACCTTTATTGTTGACGATAGTGTGGCGTGGAAAATTAGTTGTGGTCTGGTTGAGATGCGGTCTCATAATCAGGGTGTGGATGATCCTCAGAGGGAGGATAATCTATATTTCATTAATCTACGATTGCATGCCCACTCTCCAAGGATCGATTTTGGCTCTAATGATAGTCCGGTTCCATTGAAAATTAAGGAGTCTCCTTTATAGCAAAGAAGAAGAAGAGAGACGGTTGATCGTCTTCACAAAGATGGCTCGTTGGAGCAGGTTCGTATTGCTTCCCCATCCGGTTCACATCTAATGAAAAGCAAATCAGCCAAGTTATCACAAGACTTGACTTTAGTTGTGGATTTAGTCCATTTGTCGGAATCACCTGCAGAGGAACCAGCATCAAATGTGGAGAAGGCAACCCCTGCTTCGAGTGGGGTTGCCTAGACAAATGACTTTATATTGGTATGGTTACGGGGTGAGGCTGGAGCCGTTTGCAACCATCCTTTTGATGTTAATCCGTACCCTTTTGCGGGTTTTAGTTTCCTTGTTTTTAGTTTCAGTTATTCTTTTCTTTGACTTGTCAAATGAATCTTCTGGTTGTATCTTTAGGTTAAGTTAGTTAACTTTTGAAGTGGTTGTATATGGTTGTTGTGCCACATGTGTTGTCCCAATGGGTCTGCTTAGGGCCAGGAATGGGAAGGTGAAGCACATGAAGCTTATGGTTACCCAGGCCAGTATGAATTGCATTCTCATACGCACTTCAGATGCGGATCTTTGGTTTTACCAAGTCCAATTACATCATCTGACTTTAGTCTTTGTTGGAAAACGTTTAGTTAGGGTTTTGGGGATCTTTATGGGAGGGTATCTTGTTTCTTTGTCCTTGTACCGCCATCTTATCATCTAATGAAGTATTTGATATTTTCAAAAAACAATACATTAACATAAACAACCTTTAGACTTAAATGAACAATTATGAGATGCTTGCGAAGCGAGAAAATTTGTATAAGGGGAGCGAGAATTTTTTTAATAATATTATTAATATTTTAAAATTAATTTTGATTTTTAAATTAATATAAAATTTCAATATATATAATTATATTTTAAAAATTGATATTAGAAATATAGTTTGACATAAAAATTACATAAAAATTGAAATATATAAATTAGTAAATGAGGTAAAACAAAATTATAAGTTAATGCCAATAATATAAAACAATAGTTCTAAACTAGTAGTTTTTTCTGAAAACTTATTGTAAAAAATATTTTGAGTAATTCTAATATTATTTTAATTTGCAAATTCTCTAATAAAAAAACTATAAACACTTGTATTATAAATAGTAGGGGTACATGATTACTAAGACTGACATAATAATCAGGTTTACTTTAGACTATGTTACTAAAATTAAAATATTAACAGTTTTTTATCTGCTATAGACTAAAAATGATTTCTTACAAAATATTTTTAGAACAAATATTACATATTAATAGAATTTAGGGATATCATAGTAATATTTTACAAAATGTTATAGGGACGAACAAATATCTAATAACATAAATAAACTATATAACAAAAACTTAAACTAATTGCAACATGTACCCGAGAGAGTTGGAGGCCAAACACCCACCCCTGTCTTTACTTTTTGAGTGAACTTTAAAGTGATATTTATCACTCTTTTTTTTCTCTTTATTTAGCTTGGGTCTTCCATTACACTCACAAAAGAGATTATTATAAACGTATGAATTTGCTGCGTTTTTTATGCTCTCATTCATTTCCGGATCGAACGCAATCGTTTGAGGTAGATGACAGTAGGATATCATCTAATTCGTACTCGTGGCGTCTATCCTAAAAAATTATAACATCAGCTCTAAATTATTTCACCCACGCGCTCGGAAATTAACCTCTATTATTTAAATGTATTGTAATGAAATTACTTATATTCATGTACAAGTATATGACATATCGATTTTCCTTTCCTGTCAACTATAGAATAGTATTACGATATCAAAAGATGATGTGTTTCAGTTCAACGCGAGTAAGAGTTGTAGGCGCTTTGTCGTTTTCTTCAGTCTCACTTGAAGGTTGCTTCTAGTTAAACACGCTGGTTGGATCTACTAGCCAGTTATTGAGATTGTGATAAGTCAAATTAACGAGTTCAATGTCATCTTCTAGTACTTTTTTAACAAACAAGCATATTCTAGCACTTCCCCTTCGGACAACCAATTTTTTGTAACGGTATGAAAGTGGGCGAGAGTACTAATTAAATCGACTCCACGGACTGAAAGGCGGTAATGATAATGACTCCCAAACTACATTACTTGAAGTATAATGAAAACGGCTGGTTTGGTTTAATACACTGTATAGTTTTTATACTCGTTGATGAGAAGATAACTGTGCTAGCTAGCTAAGTAGTTCCACGCGCTTTGTGTTATGCGTGGACAGAGTTATGAGAACTTCAAAAACGAAATTCGGACTGAGAAAAGAGCACAATTCTAGAACTAGAAAACCAGTCTACCATGAACACTTTCAACTAAGGAGGGCGAAATCAAGATGGAATATGGAATGCCCACTCTTAATCGTCCACTGGGAAAACACGATTAAAGAGAGATTTATTAGGACCAGATTACTTCATTATTGGCCCTCTGTCAGCGCCAAGAAAAGAAATAGGCAAGGCAGACCGGCAATGTCACAGGCCGAGTTTGCGCCACAATAGATTTCAGCTTAACTAGTCATTTAAAGCGGGCGTAATAAAAGCCTGCCGCCCAACTTTTATCAAATCAAACGCAGAGACAAACTTTTACAGACCCAAACAAGTTCCATCCATGTTCCATCCAAAAATGATGCAGAAAGAGAACAAAATGCACCTCAATGTTCCATCCATCAATGGCTTGGGTTTCTTAGTGCAGCAGTTGCTTATTTCAAAAAACTGTAGCTACTTGTTTTAGACGCGCTGACTCAACTAAGATGATGCTACAGAGTTCCGGACATGGAATCTTTTACGTTTACGATCTTATTTTTAGTTAAGGCATGAGTAGGCCAAGTTCTTCTCCTCAACAAGCTCAGCTCCGGTGGCATCCATTTTCTTCCTTGAGAACTCATCAATTGGGAGCCCTGTTTTAATACAAGCCCAAGTAAATTTATCAGAAATTAGACGCAATCCCCACAAAAGTTTTAACAAATATCGAGAAAAGGAATACAAAGAAGTAATAAACCACATCCGCTCAAGCTACATACACTATAAAATCTATCAGCCCATGGTTGATAACAACATAAAGCTCAAGTGCAGGACTCTTGTTATATACGCACTGGTCACTCAATGCAAAAAATTTAGATGATCAAACATATGTACCTTGAACGATAGACCATTCTCCATTCTTGCAGGTGACAGGGAAAGAGTAAATTACTCCGGTAGGAACATTGTATGACCCATCAGAGTACACACCCATTGAGACGAAAGTGCCCTGTACATGATAAAATAAAAACAAAAATACAAAATCAAACCACCTAAATGCAAAACCATTCAAGAAAAGAAATCAACTTATACTATGACTTCAACCAGTCCCCAAAATTATACTCCCTCCGTCCTGAATTGACCGTCCTGTTTGCTTTATGGCACGTTTTTCCACTTCAATATTAAACATATAAGATAAAATAATTTTATAAAACTAATTTTTGTAACATATAGTTTATCATGTAAAGATTCATATGCAAAACTTAAATTTTCAAAATTAATTTATCTTATATGTTAAAAATTGAAGTCAAACGACATGTCCAAATAGTAAACAGGACGGTCAATTCAGGACTGATGCAATTTGAGGAGCATCAGCCTCCAAATCCTCCAAAGAGGCCAACTCTATTAATCACAAAATGACTGCATCCTTATTACAGCCTAAACTACTTGCTTAAGTACTAACAGCCCAACTAACAATTACTAAACAACCCCTAATAGAGGTCCTAACATCACTGCCCCCCTAAAGCAACCTTGTCCTCAAGGTTGGAAAAAGAAAAAGAAATCTGCATTGGATGTAAGAGCTTCTAAGCAATAGCAATTGTTGCCCTGGAGAACAATATGGAGTCCAACCAATCTGCAGAAGAACAACGAGTGTTCGATTGCTTTGCCAGCAGACCAGAGGCAGCTGAACGCATGCACCAGCAACCGTGTGAACTGGAGAGACCAGATGAACGACCAGAGGAATAGGAAACTGAAAGAATCAGAGATGAAGTATATGGTTGATTACGCTGGAGTTACTCGGTGACCAGGATGGTTTCTTCATATCGAGCTCAAGCGCATTCAGTCCAAACAAGATTGACCGGATCCAAGGGTAGCCGCCAGTTCTGTTATTCCATAGGACGTGATGTGACCAAGAAGAATGACCCAACCAGTTGATCGGCAAATTCAATTTTCTACACTTTTCTATCAATCGCTTCTTCCTCACCTTTTTCTTCCAATTCAGCTTATCCCGTTTCACTCTTTTCTCAGAATGCTTCTGATGCCGTCGTGTAAGAATTCCTTCTGATGAAGTATTTGAAGGAGTAACAATAGGAGAAGTTGAATTAGGGGTTGCAATTGGAGAAGAATTCAGATTAGGGATTGCGACCTCCCTAATTGGGTCCACGCGAGAGGGAGAACTGCTTAACTCCACCGGTTTCCTGGTCGCGGCCCTAATTCCACACGAATTGCGGCACGATATGTCCCAACTTTTGTTTCCCCCAACCATAGTGTGCATAGCAGAAGTTATTGTTGCAGGCGAAGACGTCCGCAAAATAGGGTTGGAGATTTCCTTTAATTGGTCGATCCTGTCGGGATTACCCGTCAACCACGTTTTCTTGCTCTGTGACATACCGGAAGTCTTCAAATTAACAGAAGTTGAAGAGTGAAAGGAAGTCGCTCTGGGAGCAATTAATTCGCTCGCCCCAGTACCATCGTCACTTGCCGCGTCTGGCTTGGCCCACCCAAACAATTTCGACCACGATCTGGACGATCCAAAACCAGATCGATTGCAACTGACCGGTCGACTAGGGTTGGGGATTTTCCCCGACAAGGTAATACGTTTTTCTCTCTTTTTTTTTCTAATTTGTTTTCTCCTCTTCCTCCTTAGTCGATCAAATTTTCTTTGCCTCAATCTTCTTGTTGTTTCCTGAACTCCTGCAGGGAGACTTCTGGCCACCGCTCGTAGCTTGCGATCCCCTTTCCACATCTTTGCTATTTGTCTCCTCTTCTTTCTATTCCCCAGAGTTCTTCTAATCGACGCCGTTCCCATGAAAATTGCAGCCGTTGAATCTTCCGATTGCAATTCATTCGTCATCAGCTTGTCCTCTGACTCTTCAACCTTAAACTCAGCATCAAGATTCACGTCGAATGTTTTTGCCGTTGTAATTTCCCTATTTAGGTCCGCCTTCGATGTAGACCCAGTTGAACAACCTTGTTTCTTTGGGGTGAGTTCCAGGACACGCGATGATGAATTTGTACCACGAGTCATAATTCCTCCTCCAACACCGACATTCCCAGCGGTGACGCGCCCGAAATCGTTGTGATCCTCTATCTTTTTCACGACTATCTTTTGGCATATTTTCATCACTAATTCCCCCCGAGATTCTTGCGGTTGATCTTCTCCAGTTTCTTGCGATGATCGATGCAGCAGGATTTGCAAATCTTTTTGCATCTGGATAGCCAATGCCGACAGATTATCCACCTTGTCGTTGAGAACATCCAATCTTCTTTTGAGAGTTGTTTGTTCTCTTACCAGTAAATCCATAGTGGATTCTTTCCAACTCCTTGTCACTCACTCCCACTGCCCAAAGAAAGAAAGCTCTGATACCTATGATGCAATTTGAGGAGCATCAGCCTCCAAATCCTCCAAAGAGGCCAACTCTATTAATCACAAAATGACTGCATCCTTATTACAGCCTAAACTACTTGCTTAAGTACTAACAGCCCAACTAACAATTACTAAACAACCCCTAATAGAGGTCCTAACAAGGACGGAGGGAGTAAAATTATACAGAGACACTTGGGCTGAAGGTAGAAACAAGCCAGAGTTAAGACAAACCTCTGGTGTTCCAAGAACCCAATCACGGATGTGATCACAAGCAGAACTGGCGGCTGAAAGAGCACTTGATAGCTTCCTTGCTTTAATGATAGCGGCTCCCCTCTGTTGCACTGTAGTAATGAACTCACCATTCAACCTGTAACAGTAACACAAGAAACTGCAGTAAGAGACTGACAAAGAGATGTAGTTGCATAAGCTCGTCAAAAGACAGTTGGTTACCATATTACTTAAAATACAAACAGCAAACACATACCACGCATCATCAGCAACAAGCTCACGCACAGGCTTCTCTCCATTGGGGGTCTTAACTTTAGCATGGTTGACATCTGGGTATTGTGATGAGGAGTGGTTTCCCCAGATTATAACATTCTTCACATCGGACACTTGAGCCTTCAGTCTCTCAGAGATCTGACCAAGAGCCCTGTTGTGGTCCAGCCTTGTCAAACAAGTGATGTTCTTCTCGGGGATTGATGGAGCAAATTCCTTCAGGATCAAAGCATTCGTGTTTGCAGGGTTGGCAACAACCAGGACCTAATGGAGCATGCAAAATACATAAGAATAATCTCGTACACATCACGACCAAGCAAACAACATATTCATGATCCACAACCGAACAGAATACCTCTATTCAATAAAGCAGCAGAGACGTTGTTTATCATTTAGACTATGTTAAGTAGTTTATCTAGGTAACTTGACACACAATAAAAAGGAAAAACATTAGGTTCTTCAACAGTAGCAGCAACTGGTTCAATTTCTAAAATGTTCTCCTTTGTATGTTTCTTAACATCGTCACCACTGACACTACTCCGGCTTACAGAGAGCTAGTGTTACAATCAAAAGTAAGTAATTATCCAGTAACACCGAAACAAACAATAAAAAGAAACAGCTGCTTCATCATCCTTCAATCTATGTAGGCATTCCAAATATCTACCGGGACTGAGAGACAACACATACCTTGCAGTTGGGAGCAGCGTGCTTTTCAAGAGCAGAAGCCTGTGACTTGTAGATGGAAACATTTTTTGACATCACGTCCTTCCTTTCCATGCCTTCCTTCCTTGGGAACCCACCAACCATAACAGCAACATTGACTCCAGTGCAAGCCTCAACAACATCAGTTGTTGCCACAACACCTGGTCAAAGAAGGGGGTTAAATGAGCAGACACGTTTAATAATAAGAACATATAAGATCATGATCATTCTAATTAGATCTCCACACAAATTTCTGTTTGGCCCAGTGTCTAAGCTGACAAAATCACATCCATTAACCTTTAAGAAGTGGGAAAGCAGCATCTATCAGCTCCATTTTCACTCCATTGAGTGCCTCGGCAGCTGGAGGGATATCAAGCATGTGCAGGATCACAGGCTGGTCAGCGCCGAGCATCACTCCCCTGGCAACCATGGGAACAAGGGCATAACCGATTTGTCCTACATTCACATAAAAAAGAAAAGACTGAGAACGCAGATAAAAGAAGAATTCATGACCGGCAGAAAATCTGTTAAGCAGAATATAACAGGGGCCTTGATTATAAAATTTGCTCAGTCAGCAATTAAAAGAGGGAAGATGAGTGAAGCCTCTCATATAGTTTGCATGAAACATGGAAGTAAAGCACAAGGAAAATGAAAAGAGCATGCAACCCATTATGTGTTCCTCAGCTTCTGATATACGTCCATCACCCCCCTCAATTTGCTCAAGATGCGACTTGGGCTTATTTGGCATAACTTTTCTTAGCTTACTTGTGGAAACATGAACAGGGAATATGTGCATGTGTGTACCTTCAACATGTCTACGATACTGTAAGAACTTCTCCGCATATGGAAAATAAAATAGAATTTTGTTTCTCTGATGTGAAATCTAAGTCAGACCTGATCTAGTTCTAGTTTAAGTTGCAGGTCTAGGGTACAATATATTATTCCCATCTTGGTCTTATTGCTGTTTATTCATCAACTGTTCACATAACTCCATGACTTATTTGATAATATCAATCATTCAGCGCTTACAGCTGCTAATACTTTATACTGGGGAAAAGAAGGGAGTGTTG
This sequence comes from Limonium bicolor, assembly GCA_023374045.1. Classification (NCBI taxonomy): domain Eukaryota; kingdom Viridiplantae; phylum Streptophyta; class Magnoliopsida; order Caryophyllales; family Plumbaginaceae; genus Limonium; species Limonium bicolor. The sequence goes on along the minus strand of CM041777.1, from coordinate 192,944,471 downwards.
ATTTAGCGATTTCTAATAGTTGATACGCAGATCTCTTCACCTCAAATCTTGCAAATTTCAGACTTAAAAACTTGAAAAGCAGACAACTGCATGAATGCTCATTTGTCATTGTCAATGTAACGGTTTTGAGACGTAATTCAAAATTTGTAGTTATCAAATAGAAGTGCAGAAAGAGAGAATGATTTTCAAATATACTCTTCTTAGAATAATAAATATTTGAAAGATAACAAGCAAGGAAATATAGGATTGGGGTTCCGTAATAAGCTGGTAAGACATAGGCATCTAGTCAGGGACAAAATATATATAACAGCTTATTTTCCCAGGGAACCACTGTTTCTAATAAATTCACCATCCAATAATACAGATAATAGTAATACCAAGCAAAAAAAGATAAGATCGGGGTTATATTATGCTTGTAAGATCTAGCTAGGAAAGAAAACAAATATAATAACATATATACCACAGAACCACAGCTTAAAATATATCCAGCATCGTATAATCACTGAAAGACAAAAGGAATTTAAAAAATTTCTAATCTTCAAAAAAAAAATTCTCTCTTTGTAAGAATGTCAACGAAGGGACACACAGGATCTCTTACAATTACAATAACCAATACAGATTCAGTCACCATTATAAGTATATATCACTATATTCGCTTACTTGAATCCATTCAATTATATTTCTATTACAATCAATTCCAGTGATCCGTCAATAGTGATTTGGAAAAAGTCACACCCTTCAAACATGAACATCAGAATGCTGATATCCAGCACCTAGTGGATTTTATGCAAATCCTACAGTCACTGTTGCGGACTCCAAGTTGACTGCCGATAATTAGGTCTTTATATCATTTCTGACGTTAAATAGTTACAGTTTGCTTCGTACTTTGTAGGTTTATAAGTACACATACATAGTATAGAATAGATTTGGTCATATCAGCTATCATCGCGCTATCATCGCTCTATGAGCCAACTAATTAGATCGTAAGTCTCACTAACTTTGAGATTGTAAGCTTTGGTGGGATGGTTGAGTGATTCATTTTCAATCAAAGGAACTCTAATTATAAATAAATAAATAAATAAAAAAGTAACATAGACGGCAAGGTTTAGATCAGACAACATCAAGATAAACCTAAACCAACATTTGTGCGTATAAACAAAAAGGAACACCGATCTGGGCGAAGAGACAGCATATAGTCGGATCACATCCATATTTACAAAACCATAAATTAGATATAACAGAACAAGAAATGGGGAACAAAATCGAATCGAAGCTATCATTCTAGATCGGAGAATAACAGGGCACAAAATTAAAATCAAGGATGGATTTTCCGATACCGGCAGCGCCAGTGACGAGCACGCGAACTGGATCCTTGGCCATTTTTTGTCCTCTCGAGATCTGAGATGGCGACAATAGAGAATAGAGGGCGACTACTACTAGGCTGAAGAGGGAGGAGTGTGTGTGGCGTAAAACTGGAGCTTGTGAACCTATTTATTAGTTGGGATAAGAGTGGTGGTTAGCAACCCAGTCTAATACTATCACACTGGGATTCCCCAGACGAAGCGCCAAACGACAGCGTTTGGATGAACGACAGGTTGACAACGTTCTTTCTGATCGTTTATGTTATAAAAAGGCAGGTCGCGACACGCATGAAAGAGGCCCAACTATCCTTTTTTAAAAAAATGATGAAATAACTGTTAAATACTCTCTCTGTCCCTATTTGACCTTCTGATTTACTATTTGGACTTGTCGTTTGACTTCAATATTTAACATATAAGATGATATAATTTTACAAATCTAAATTTTGTAATGTAATCCTTATGTCAAAAACTATATATTGGAGAAATTTATTTTATAAATTTATTTTATCTTATATGTTTAATATTGAGGTAAAATGTGCCAAAAAAGCAAACAGGAAGTTCAAAGTGGGACGGAGGGAGTAAGAAATATGATTTGACTTTTGTTACTATTAACTGCATAACATTTTCTATTGTAACAAATATTTCCAATATAAGAACAACAAGGACTCTAAATTTCAAAATGAATCAAAAACCTCTGCAAATTTGTAATACACTATTAAATTTCATAAAAATTTCCTAAAATCTTTTTTAAATATTATGGCATGCCCGTGTCTTGAAACTAAGTGCTCAATTATTTTTGAACCTTTGATAACTCGTCATATGTCTTAAATATATTTTCAAACAACTATATAGGATATATCTTTAATTGTTAATAACCAATTAGGTAGTTCACAAACTTTTGATATGTGTTCAGAAAAAACTTTAAAAATCATAAATATTTAGATAATTTTTAAACAAATTAACAATTTTCCACAAAAAAAGTACAAACTAATAAATAAATTATAATAAAAAAATACTATTATGTCATTGTGGATGAACATAATACCCATGATTGTTAAAAACTGGTTGTCAAAGATCATACTACCTTGATTGTTAGCAAGTTATTACTATATACCTTACACTTTTTACATTGTGTTCTAGAAATTGCTAAATCATAAAAAAAATAGATAATTTTGAAAACAATATAGTAATCTTACACAAAATATATATAAAGCATAATAGATCATCTCAAAAGTATTCAATATGTCGATTAGAATATATTATTAAGAAAATTCATAGATGTCATTAAAATGTCTATACATTATAAAATGGAACAACTTTAAGAAGTTATAATTGACCATAAAATAAACTACTCCATAAGTGTCATCTTACTTGTTTTGTTTACTTTAAATTACATACAAGATAAGTTCATTTTAAGAATTTAAGGTTTGTAATTATTTTTTCATTTGATTAAAATATAACTAAATTATATTGATGGAATTAATGTATTTTATATGTTATATATATTGAGTCCAACAAATGTTTTGTAAACAAAACAAGACAAGTAAAATTGGTGTATTGTGACTTATAAAATTATGTTACAGTATATGATACAAAATATCAAAATCAAAGCATACAATAATTTTGTAATGTTTTGAGTCATATTTTGGCTTTTCAAAGATTGTGTGAATATAATGATCAAAATATACCAAAATTTATATTGATGAAATTAATTTTTGTTATATGTTAAATACTGAATACAACATGATGTCTTGTAAACCAAGTAAAATTAGTGTCTTTTGAATAACGAAATTGTGTTATACGGTATAAAATATAAAAATCAAATCATATAAGTTTGTAATGTTTTGTTCATCTTTTGTCTTTTCAGAGATTAAGGAAATTAATGTCAAATTTCCAGAATTTTAGAACTTACTATAGATTTACATACGTTTTATGGATATAATATAATATTTGTAACATTTTAAGGGTTATTATAAAAATTTAAAATTGTAGAGGTGTACATATACATTTACGGAGACTTATAGATCAATTATACAAAAAAATTTAGAGTAAATTACTCAGAACCTCCCCGAGGATTCGGGATATTACTGTTAACCCCCTTGTGTTTATCATAATTATTGATAACCACCTCAAGGTTAAGGTATCTTTGACTACCAACCACCGAACTATAATTTTGTGATAAAAAAGTTAACTATGTGTTGACCTGTTAGCTTACTCACATATGAAATAGAGGAGATGTACCCGTTGGAACGCAAGATTAAGCGCCAACATATTTCAAACGCAGCAGCTGTGTTTGAATTTCAAATGTTTGTAAGAGGGGAGTGGGCCTATAAAAAAAAGTAACAAAAAAGATATAGATATGTGACAGATTAATCTAACAAAAAAATATAATGAACGAATGTGAAATACCCCTAAAAATTATTAAAAAAATAATTAAGGATTAATTATTGAATTATAAAGGCTAATGAGTCTTAATTTATTAAGGAATTGTAGAACCTTAAAAATATATTTATATAATTAAATACATGGTTTAAAAAGGTTATTAAACCTTACATCAAATAATAAGGTGGAAGGAAATATCTAAATAAAGAAATTAAACCCTAAAACTAGTGTAACATGTTATTACATCAATTAAGAGAACAAGCAAGATGAGAAAATTTTGGGAAATTGTATTAAACAATCAATATGACTTACACGAATTTAATTAACACAAAAACCCGGAGAAAAACACTATGGGTCAAGTCAGTCTAATAAATTACAAACTAGCACATTAGAAAGCCCAAAATGGGCCAAATTAAGCCCAAAGACACTTCAAAAATTGGCCCATAAAATAGGAGAGCCCATCTCCCCCACAATTTCCCATTCTTTCCAAAAATACCCCCACCCAACCTAACCTAGCCGACTAGAATACACCTGTTGCCACCCCACTTTGCCATTTCCCTCTCATGTCACTCTCATCCACTCATTTTCTCTCATTTCTTACTTCAAAAACCTAACTCACATCCTCCCTCCTCTCTTCTTGGATGCCATTCTTCTCTCATATCATCGGGTTTTTCTCTTCTCCTTGCTCCCATGGAAGAACAAAAACGTGAGTACATACTTCTCTCATCTTCTTCCTTTGAATCTCCACCAAACACAACAACAACTCAACTCCACCTTCTCCAATGTTTTAAGGCCGAAAATATGAGCCAAAGGATGACAAAAATTATGTGAAGAAAAGGGTTAGAACTTGTCAAGTTCAACCAAAGTTAAGGTAAGAAAAAGGTGATCTAAGCTTCAAACTTCCCTTTTTGACTACTTATGGCCGAAAATACACCCTAACTTCTTCTTATCTTCTTTCCATGTTCACTCACGAAACAAAGACTCATCCCCACCACTTGTTGGCCGAAAATACAAGGAGAAACAACATCACTAAAAGGAGATCTCAAAGGGTAAGTCTTGGATCCAAACCTTAAACACCTAGATCTTCCTTCCAAGCTTTAGATATATAGATATACTCAAGTAGCTAAATTTATCTCCATTTTCTCTATAAGGTCGAAAGTTGAAGGAAATAACTCACCTTGGTGAGCTCCAAGGTTAAAACTAGTCTTAGTGCTCATTTTTGTGCTTTAAGGATTTTTTCTTGTATATCTTGTCAATTTGGTCGAAACTAACACTCAAACCTAACTCAAAATGAACCTAGATCTACACTAACCTTGTTGTTTTTGTTTCATAAATGTTCATGGGGGTCAAGTGTAAGTTTCAACATGTTTTAGGAGGTTTTATGCAAAAACCGAAAATTAAACATGTTATTTTATGTATGCCCGAGACTCATATAGATTTTATAGACATTTTGGGACTTTTTTAGGTTTATATTATGGTTTATTTGATGGCCAAAAATATTGGCTAGTTTTGTGAGTAAAACTCTTCAAAAATATGGTGGAAAAATGATTACAAAAATTAGGCTGTGTTTGGATAAAGTTTGGGACTGATATGAGTTAAATGAAATTATAAATTATATGGGTAGTGTAACACCCACACTTTACTAAGGAAAACTAACCATCTTAATTATATAAGTGTATAATTATCACAGCGGAAGACTTTACAAAAATTTTCCTTCTCCTGGGTGTTAGCGCCACATCCACACACCTACTGTGGATGCCAAGGCTAAAAGAAACTATACCACCTCTATCCAAAAATGATTATACTCCTTATCTGATCTTCCCACCAAAATCTAAGTAACTGTTTTACACAAAAGTTCTACTGTTTCAAAAAAAGGACAACTTAAGAACTATTGAAAATAAGCAAAACATTTCTTCACTTGCTCCACCGTCATGGTCCTTATCCTAGCTTGCCTTGTAGCTGGTCGGTAGATTAGAGTCTTTAGGATAAGCTTCCTTGTTATAACCACCTGGACTCCTGTGATGACTAAGCCCAGATCGTTTACTAAGTATACGTCGATAAAGTATCTAAAGGTCGAAGTGTCACCCTCCCACATAGCCATCCAAATAAAGTCATCCTGCAACCATAAAACCATACACATAGAAAGGGGTCGCAGATAAAGTTAGAAAAACTGAGTAATTCTCGTCACCACCTGTAAAATTCATTTTATCTTTAATAAACACTTTAATATGCATAATAACACACAAATAAGTCATACCACATCATAACCTTACCAAAATACAAGATATAAAACAATCAAGAAGATACCACCACAAATTTTAATCCATTTTAGTCCTTTCACCAATCCTCGGGCACACCGGTCTTTCGACAAAGGGCACTAAGACTGTAATACCCCGTATTTCGTTTCAGATATCCTAACGTTCTGGTTTTATTTTGTTTCTTATGTTATGTGGTACCTTGGTTAGCTCTTGGGACATCGGAGTCCTTTTCTTAAAAGACGAGGGCAAGGTGGTCGTTTCCCTCTCTTTTATTTTGGTAAGGCTTTATTAAGGAAAAATAAGTCATTTTTTCTTTTTACAATTTCCAATCAGTTTTCAAAGATGTGACTTCCCTCTCGACAGTTATGAGCGCCTTCTTCTTCTTCTTCTCCATTGGTGTGCTTCTGATTTTCGGTGTGGATTCCTGCTGTGTTTGGGCAATTTTCTGTTGTTGTTGTTGTTCAGATTATTCCCTTCTGCAAATCAGGTAGGTCCGTTGGTGAATTCGGTAGTTTCATTGCTGTTTTGAAGAAGCAGTTTTTCTGATTTCGCATTCTGATTTTGGGGGACTGTTCTGTGCAATTCAGTGGGGGCATTGGGCGTCTCCTCTACTGTGTTTCGTTCGTTGGGTTGTTGGTAACGTTGGACAGATTCTGCTCTGCGAATTTAGGTAAGTGGGGGATGGATTCAGGGTAGTTTACTCACCCTCGGGGACTATGTTTATTCTAGTTTTCTGGATTGGAATTGTGTTGTGATTGTGTGATTTCACTTCGGTTTTGCGTTGTTAATCGATTGGCTAAACCCCCGAGGGTACTAACTTACAATTCTGTGGAATTTGTGTGAGTTTGTGATCATTTTGGTTGTTTCCTGCGCTTCTGTTCGCTCTGGATTTCGATGATTTGCGCCGTCCAAACATGGATGTTCAGATAGTTTGTCGGGCGCGCTTCTGTTTTCTGAATTTTGAAGCGTCTGAACTTCTGTTTGAACTTTGAAGTTCAGACAGAGTGCGAGGACGTTCCGTGGTTCTGGCTTCGACTGGTGTCCGAACTTGTAAGGTCGGACGCAAGTTCGGACACGATGAATGTTCTATTTTCTAACTCTCAACTTACGTCTGAACTTTGATGTTCAGACGTAAGTTCGGACATGGTGTTTTTGTGACTTCTGTTTCTTGGCCTTTGTCCGAACTTGCAAGGTCGGACGCAAGTTCGGACATGCCTCTGTTTTTGGCATAACTCTTCCGTTTTAGCTCCGTTTTGAGTTCCGTTTGCGGGGTTGGATTCCCTTACCGGTGTACAAGCTTCTTATGCTGTTTATATGCATCTTCATGCGCTTAAGATCTGTTTTGTGAACCTTTTGTTTTGGGACCTAGTTACGTTGCTTCTAAGCCTTGGATAGTCGGGTCGGGCTGTCCCGTAGCATGCTGCGCAGGAATTCCTTCTGATTACGCTCCTTAGGGTCTCCCTTAGGGCATTATGTGACCGACGGGTCTGTTAGCTGTCTCTACGGCTTCTGTTGTGGGATCTTCGGATCCATAGGACGTTATGTGAGTCCTTCTTTTGTGTTAGCGTGTTTCTAGTGTCCCACCTCTTTGTATCTGATTCTGAAAGTCCGACTATGATTTGATGTGATATTTTGCTTTGCTTTCTGATTCGTCATTTTGATCCGTCTGTTTACAAGTGGCTACGCCTCCCTCTATTTATACAAACTTCTACTTCTGTTTTGAGTGGACTTCCTTGAGGAAGTCTTCTGCTTGCTGGGCTGTTTAGTTCACCCCTTTACTTATGTTGCAGGATGAGCTCGTGGGATCCTCTCTCTTTATTCCCTTATGGAGCTGTTCTTTGACTTATGTTTTAGTTAGACTTTTGTACCGCTTTGCGCTTTAGACGCTTTGGATCTTATGTAGCCTTCGGGCCTTATTTTGATATTTGACTTACGAACTCGTTTGGATATTGTAAGTTCTTTTGATCTTTATACAATCTTCGTCTTTTGGTTTGGGGTTTGATTTACGTTAGAGCCTTGCGACGTTAGGTAATAGACTCGTGGCGTGTAACGGCCCTAACTCCTAGGCCAGTTTTGGGGTCGTTACATTTAGTGGTATCAGAGCCAGGTTGCTTGTTCTTTGGTGTCTGTGGGGTTTGTTTGCATGCGTGGATGTCAGAAATGGTTGTTGTGTGGTGTTTGATGGTTTCTGATCAAGTGTGGTGTTTGTTTCTTCAACATGCCTCGACGCGCAGGGCCTTCTCAGGGCGGGACTCCGCAGGGGGATATCGTGGAGATAGTGCAACAGGTGGTGTCCCAGGTGCTGCAGACAGTAGGGACCACTGTTGGCCCAGCGGCTGGAGCTGGTAGCGCAGGGGGCAACAATGTGAAGGCGCTTCAGGAGTTCCTGAAGCTGAAGCCGCCTTCTTTCAATGCTAGCGGCGACCCACAAGAGGCAAGCCACTGGATCATTGCAATTGAGGACCTTCTGCGGGTCATGGGATGTGAGGAGGATCAGAAGGTTGGATTCGCCACGTTTATGTTCCTGTCTGAGGCGAAGGAGTGGTGGAAGTCGGTTGAGGGGAAGTACCCCCACCCATGGACTTGGGAGCAGTTCAGGGGCTGCTTCAACCAGCAATTTTATCCTGATGTCTTTTGGGACCAGAAGATTGTAGAGTATGGGAGACTCCGCCAGACGAAGGAAATGACAGTGGATGAGTACGTGCATAAGTTTATCTCCCTTTCTAAGTTTGTGCCTGAGCCGGATGATAACCGAAAGGCTAGGAAGTTTGAGGCTGGTTTGAGGGGTGATATTCGAGCTGTTGTGGCACCTTTCCGCCACAAGACGTTCAGGGACGTGGAGGATGTGGCGTTGGTTGTGGAGGTTGAGCTGCAGGCTAGGCAGCGGTATAAGAAGAAGGATAAGAGGCCCGATAAGGGCAAGGATCCAAAGAGGAAGGACCGTGTGGAGGAGCCTGATAGGCGGGAGCAGACTTCTTCCTAGAAGAAGAAGTTCAGAGGGGACCGAGGATCTTCTTCATCTGCATCGCCTACTGTGGAGAGGTGCGCCGAGTATGACCGCTTCCATCCAGGACGAGAGTGCAACAGGAAGTCCAGGGCGTGCTTCAAATGTCGTTCGCTAGACCACCGCATTGCCCAATGTCCACAGGCTAGAGGTGGAGGTAGCAGAGGCGGTTTTGAGAGCCGAGGTTGTGGTTCGGGGTCTGGGCGGAAGACTGATCAGAAGAAGCCCTAGACCCAGGCACGTGTCTATGCGCTAGCTGGTGAGCGTGACCGCGGTTCAGACCGAGTGGTGTCAGGTATCCTTCATATCTCTTCTCAGCCAGTTTTCTGTTTGTTTGATTCAGAAGCTACCTACTCCTTTGTGTCTACTGATTTAGTGGGTAGTCTCGGGTTGTCTGCTGTGCCCTGTGATGTTGATCTGTGTATTTCTAGCCCGTTGAGTGGTGTACCTGCTTGTGTGCTTAGTTCTGTGTGCAAGTCTAGTCCAGTAGTGATTATGGATAGGACTTTGTCTGCTGATTTGATCCCTATGAGTATGTCCTGGTCTGATGTGATTTTGGGCATGGATTGGCTAGCAGAGCACCATGTCCATATAGACTGTGCGGCTAGGAGAGTCGTCTTTGATAGACCGGGTGAGACCCGTTTCATTTTTGTGGGTAATTCTGTACCTTGCGCGCCAGTCGTAGTGTCTTCCACGCAGGCAGTTAGCTTCTTGAGGAAGGGCTGCCAGGGTTTTCTTTGCTATATACCAGAGGTTCAAGAGAGATCCCGCCTGGAGAAGATTCCCATTGTGTATGAATTTCCTGAGGTGTTCCAGGACGATGTGCCAGGGCTGCCACCTGACCGTGAGGTGGAGTTCAATATTGAGTTAGTGCCAGGGACTCAGCCTATTTCGAAGGACCCCTACCGTATGAGTCCAGCGGAGCTTAAGGAGCTGAAGGTGCAGCTGCAGGATCTTCTGTATAAGGGCTTTATACGCCCTAGTGTGTCTCCATGAGGAGCACCAGTTTTGTTTGTGAAGAAGAAGGACGGCTCCTTCAGATTGTGTATTGACTACAGGGAATTGAATAAGGTTACCATTAAAAATCGGTATCCTCTTCCCCGCATCGATGATCTCTTCGATCAGTTAGCAGGAGTGACAGTTTTCTCGAAGATCGACTTACGTTCTGGTTATCATTAGCTGAAGATTAAGGCCGAGGATGTGCCTAAGTCTGCTTTTAGGACCCGGTATGAGTATTATGAGTTCTTGGTCATGCCTTTTGGTTTGACCAATGCCCCTTCGTTCTTCATGGATATGATGAACAAAGTTTTTAAGCCCTTCTTGGATTCTTTTGTGGTTGTGTTTATTGACGATATCTTGGTGTATTCCAAGAGTGGCTGAGGAGCATGAGGAGCATTTGAGGATGGTTCTGCAGACGTTGAAGGAGAAGGAGTTGTATGCCAAGCTGAAGAAGTGTGAGTTCTGGTTGGATAGAGTTGTGTTCCTTGGCCACGTGGTTTCGAAGGATGGTATTTCAGTGGACCCAGAAAAGATTAGGGTGATCATGGAGTGGGCGAAGCCCACTAGTGTTTCTGAGGTGCGCAGTTTCCTTGGTTTGGCTTGGTATTATAGGAAGTTTGTGGAGGGCTTCTCTAAGATCGTGTCTCCCTTGGCCCGCCTTCTTAGGAAGGATGTCAAGTTTGAGTGGAGTGAGGCGTGTCAGGAGAGTTTCTAGGAGCTAAAGAAGAGGTTTACTTCGGCTCCGATTTTGACATTGCCTTCTGGGACAGATGGCTTTGAGGTGTTCTGTGACGCTTCCCATAGAGGGCTTGGTTGTGTTCTGATGCAGCAGGGTAAGGTGGTAGCGTATGGGTTAAGTCAGCTGAAGCCGTACGAGAAGAATTATCCTACCCATGATTTGGAGTTAGCTGTTGTGGTCTTCGCCTTGAAGATCTGACGGCATTACTTGTATGGAGTGACGTGTAAGGTCTACACGGACCACAAGAGTCTCAAATACCTATTCACGCAGAAGGAGCTGAATTTGAGACAACGACGTTGGTTGGAGCTTTTGCACGATTACGATCTAGAGATCCTCTACCATCCAGGTAGAGCGAATGTGGTGGCAGATGCGTTGAGTCGTCGGGGTGCCCCTGGGCTCGCTTGTTCATTGTCGGGGATTCAGAGGTCTGCTCTTGAGCTTCAGCGCATGGGAGTTTAGGTTGTTCGGTCTGGCAGAGCAGGGATGATTGCTTCTCTTCAGGTTCAGTCTACATTGATAGAGCGGATTAGAGATGGTCAGAGGGCAGATGCTGAGTTATGTAAGATTCGAGAGAGGCTGGCGGATGATCAGGAGTCATAGTTCTCTGTGTCTAGCGACGACTGTCTGCGCTTTAGAGGCCGAGTCTGTGTGCCTAGTGGTGGTGATCTTAGGCAAGAGATTTTGTAGGAGGCCCATGGAGCTCCTTATTCTGTACACCCAGGAGGGGTGAAGATGTACCGGGACCTCAGAGAGTCCTTCTGGTGGGCGAATATGAAGAGGGAGATTTCTGATTTTGTAGCTCGTTGCCAGACCTATCAGCAGGTGAAGGCTGAGCATCAGCGGCCTGCAGGTCTTCTGCAGCCCCTTCCCGTTCCTGAGTGGAAGTGGGAGAGCGTTGGGATGGATTTTGTTGTGGGGCTTCCTAGGACATCTTTTGGTTATGATGCTCTTTGGGTGATTATGGACCGGTTGACGAAGTCCGCTCATTTCTTGCTTGTGAGGAAGACCTTCATCCTTGAGCGTCTGGCTCGAATCTATGTGGATGAGATTGTGAGGTTGCACGGTGTGCCGGCGATGATCGTTTTGGACAGAGATCCGAGATGTGTATCCCGCTTCTGGCGTAGCTTACATAAGGCTTTAGGGACGAATTTAGCTTTTAGTTCAGCGTATCATCCTCAGTCCGATGGGCAGACAGAGAGGACGAACCAGATCTTAGAGGATATGCTGAGAGCGTGTGTGCTAGACTTTGGAGGGAGCTGGGATCGGCATGTGACACTGATTGAATTCGCTTATAATAATAGTTTTCAATCGAGTATTGGTATGGCTCCATTTGAGGCATTGTATGGTAGACGCTGTAGATCTCCCATCTGTTGGGATGATCTGAAGGAGAGAGCGATTGTGGGTCCTAAGTTGGTGCAGGGAGCCGTGAATAAGGTCAGGACTATCAGGGAGCATCTATTGGTTGCTCAGAGTCGGCAGAAGAGTTATGCAGATCAGAGGCGTCGCCCGCTTGAGTTTCAGGTTGGGGATCACGTGAATCTGAAGATCTCTCTAGTTCATGGCGTGGTTCACTTTGGTAAGAGAGGGAAGCAGAGTCCTTGCTTTGTGTGTCCTTTCGAGGTGCTAGAGAGGGTCGGACAGGTGGCTTACAGATTGGCATTGCCACCAGCTTTAACAGAAGTTCATGATGTTTTCCATGTGTCGATGCTCAGGAAGTATCTTCACGATTCGAGCCATGTGATTGATTATGGTCAGCTTCGACTCCGGGATGACTTCACATATGAGGTAGCTCCAGTACGTATTTTGGCTCTTGATGTTCGTCGGCTCCGTAGTAAGACACTACCTATGGTTAAGGTTCAGTGGGCTGATCAGTCCAAGCGAGAGGCGACATGGGAACTCGAGGAGGAGTTGCGTGCCAAGTTCCCTTCCCTCTTCGAGCAGTGAGGTATGTTGAATTTCGAGGATGAAATTCCTTTTAAGGGGGGAGTGATGTAATACCCCGTATTTTGTTTCAGATATCCTAACGTTTGGTTTTATTTTGTTTCTTATGTTATGTGGTGCCTTGGTTAGCTCTTAGGACATCGGAGTCCTTTTATTAAAAGACGAGGGCAAAGTGGTCGTTTCCCTGTCTTTTATTTTGGTAAGGCTTTATTAAGGAAAAATAAGACATTTATTCTTTTTACAATTCCCGATCAGTTTTCAAAGACGTGACTTCCCTCTCGACAGTTTTGAGCGCCTTCTTCCTCTTCTTCTCAATTGGTGTGCTCTAATTTTTGGTGTGGATTCCTGCTGTGTTTGGGTGATTTTCTGCTGTTGTTGTTTACATTATTCCCCTCTACAAATTAGGTAGATCCATTGGTGAATTCGGTAGTTTTGTTGCTGTTTTGAAGAAGCAGTTTTTCTGATTTCGCATTCTGATTTTGGGGGATTGTTCTGTGCAATTCAGTGGGGCATTAGGCGTCTCTTCTGCTGCGTTTCGTTCGTTGGGTTGTTGGCAATGTTGGACAGATTCTACTCTGCGAATTTAGGTAAGTGGGGGATGGATTCGGGGTAGTTTACTCACCCTTTGGGACTGTTTTTATTCTAGTTTTCTGGATTGGAATTGTGTTGTGATTGTGTGATTTCACTTCAGTTTTGCGTTGTTAATCGATTGGCAAATCCCCCGAGGCAACTGACTTACAATTCTGTGGAATTTGTGTGAGTTTGTGATGATTTTGGTTGTTTCCTGCGCTTCTGTTCGCTCTGGATTTCAACTGATTTGCGCCGTCCGAACTTCTGTCCGAACATGGATGTTCGGACAGTTTATCGGGCGCACTTCTGCTTTCTGAATTTTTAAGTGTCCAAACTTCTGTCCAAACTTTGAAGTTCGGACAGAGTGCAAGGACGTTCCATGGTTCTGGCTTCGACTGGTGTCCGAACTTGCAAGGTCGGACGCAAGTTCGTACACGACGAATGTTCTGTTTTCTATGTTCGGACGTAAGTTCAAACGTAAGTTCGGACATTATGTTTTTGTGGCTTCTGTTTCTCGGTTTCTGTCCGAACTTGCAAGGTCGGATGCAAGTTCGGACATGCCTTTGTTTTTGGCATAACTCTTCCGTTTTAGCTCCGTTTTGAGTTCTGTTTGCGGGGTTGGATTCCCTTACCGGTGTACAAGCTTCTTATGCTGTTTATATGCATCTTCATGCACTGAAGATCTGTTTTGTGAACTTTTGGTTTTAGGACCTAGTTACGTTGCTTCTAAGCCTTGGATAGTCGGGTCGGGCTGTCCCGTAGCATGCTGTACAGGAATTCCTTCTGATTACACTCCTTAGGGTCTCCCTTAGGGCATTATGTGACCAACGGGTCTGTTAGCTGTCTCTACGGCTTCTGTTGTGGGATCTTCGGATCCATAGGACGTTATGTGAGTCCTTCTGTTGTGTTAGTGTGTTTCTAGTGTCCCACCTCTTTGTATCTGATTCTGAAAGTCCGACTATGATTTGATGTGATGTTCCGCTCTACTTTCTGATTCATGATTCTGATCCGTCTGTTTACAAGTGGCTACGCCTCCCTCTGTTTATACAAACTTCTACTTCTGTTTTGAGTGGGCTTCCTTGAGGAAGTCTTCTGCTTGCTGGGCTGTTTAGCTCACCCCTTTACTTATGTTGTAGGATGAGCTCATGGGATCCTATCTCTTTATTTCCTTCTGGAGCCGTTCTTTGCTTTATGTTTTAGTTAGGCTTTTGTACCGCTTTGCGCTTTAGACGCTTTGGATCTTATGTAGCCTTCGGGCCTTATTTTGGTATTTGACTTATGAACTCTTTTGGATATTGTAAATTCTTTCGATCTTTATACAAGCTTCATCTTTTGGTTTGGGGTTTGATTTGGGTTAAAGCCTTGCGACGTTAGGTAATAGGCTCACGGCGTGTAATGACCCTAACTCCTAGGCCGGTTTTGGGGTCGTTACAAAGACCCTCGGCCCCTTGGACAATTATTTCCACCTCACCCCATGTCCTTAAGTGTGCACACCCCCTATAGATCATCATCTTATAGAGTAGATCATGATGGCTTGCCCCCAATTCATTGGTAGTGGGAAAAATCAGTGTCTGGCCTCCGAGGGCTCATAAACTTGTGTAACCAGATTCCAAAGTGAGTAACAAGTGATTAAGCAGTCCAACCACGTCCTTAACCTTAATAAAAACATCAACACAACATACCAAGAAGAATAAAAGCACATAGAAACCATTAACCATATCAAAACCAAGTTAGAACACATCATAAACACCTTGAAAATACCTTAAGAACAACCCCTTGTTTAAGGTCTTACCTCTGTAATTTGACCCACCTTTTAACCAGTTCAATATCAACATCTTATGTGTATTTGGTCATGAAACCAAAGCAAGAAACCTTCAATAACCCCTTCATAATTTGAATAGAGACCAGAAAGGTCTTAAAGCACATTTGTATGTCTTGTCTTACCTTTAACTCATAAAAACTCAACTAGAGAACTTACCCAAGAACTGAAATATTGTATAGGGATAAGTACTCATCATTTTTAGCTAAAAACACATGGAAGTTATTCACGAAAATCACACACCAAGCTGGCTTCAAGTTAAAGCACCATTCGCAGAAACTGACATCAAAAGTTAGAGGTTTGTTCACCAAGTTTTCCAGAACTTCTAGGGGCTTATTATACATCCAAATCACCATTGAAGTGTCTACTTTCACACCATGAAAATATTTAGAAGAGATACACATCTTAAGCTGCCGAAAATTGCACAAACAGAAAGCGTCGTCAGAATTGACAAATGAGGAAAGATTGGTGGAGCATGGGAACTACCTGGATCCTTCTTGCCATCTCTCTTCACCACGAGTTAGGCACTTCAAATAGCTACATGGGGATACCAATAACTCCTAGAGATTCACTTGGGAAGACCTCCAAATCCTCTCACCTTTACACGGATTCTGCACTGGGAAGGTAATTGGCTTCTATTTTGGTGTTCTTGGGTGGATGGCTTGATTTACCTTATAATTCGTGTTTCTATGGGTTTATTGAGGTAGGAGAAGATGTTTTCTGTGTGTTAGAAGGCCTGGGCATGGCCCCTCTTATATAGGCAGAAGAAGAGATGTCTTAAGGCAAAGGAAACCTTATAAGCTTGACACCTCATGACACACCTATCAACCCTTGTAACCATTGATTGAATAAGTAGTGAGAACTCATCTAAGGGCTAGGAAGAGGTAGGGAAGGTCGTGGCTGCTGTAATAATCATCATGAGCTGAAGAGAAATCATGACATGTAATAAATGACATTAAATGGCATTAATGAGTGGCCAAAATTTTAAGGCTTTGTTTGGCTTGTGTTTACCGCCTCCTTGCTAGGGTGTGTGTGGTATCATGTCTAATTAAAGTGTAAGTGTAAATGGAAGTGAATACACTTCAGGTTGTAACTCATTTAAGGCTCCACTTAAAGGTACAAAAGGAGTTAAAGGTGTTTTAAGAGAAAATAAGGAACAAGTAATTGTACTTTGACTTAAAATCTAACCAATGACCTTATGACACCTCCTACTAGCTTGCTTCACCTCCCTACTTGCTTGCCAGCTTGTGTGGATATCATATAACCAATAATTTTGTGACACCTCGTGCTTCCCAACACCTCGTGCTTAGGTTAGCTAGGTTGCCACCTCATGCTACTTACCAACTGAGTGTCCACCTCGTGCTTACCTCAACTAGGTCACCACCTCTTGCTTATCAAGCTGTTTAAGGTGTTTCCTAAGGAGAAAAGTGATTATGATGGAGAAAAACTAGCTATGGGGGCATTTCCGGCTACTAGAATTTTACCAGGTCTTGTAAAATTTTCTAAGGCTTTCCATCTCTGGTTAGTAGGGTTTCCTAGGGTCTTATTAAGTTTCCAAGGCTTTCCTAAAGTTTCTAAGGTCATTTATGGAGTTTCCAAGACCTCCAGGATTTTTGGGAACTAGGGTCCCTAGGGTTCCTAGGATTTCCGAGACTTTAGGGTTTCCTCATAACTTGGGATATTTCAGGTAGTTTGATAATTATAAGTTAAGTGGATAGATTTGAAATTAAAAATAAAAGGTGGGTTGGAGTGTAAAATATAATTACGGCCAAAAATTATAATTAAATTGGGTGAAAAATGAAAAATCTAAGTTTTAGTAAGTTTTGGGGTGGGGGGATGTAAACTTTAGAAAATTAGAATTAAATTAGAATCAGTCAAACTAGGTTTTGACCAAAGTGAGAGAAAAAGTTTGAAATTTGAAATTTTGGAAGAATTGAGGGGTTTAAAATTTGGAAAATTTTGAGGGGAAACCAAAATTTGAGAAAATTAGAGGTTTGTATGAAATTTCAAGATTTGAGTTATTTGAGTTTGGTGAAAATTTGAATTTAGGATTTTGAAAGTTATTTGGTGAAAAGTTGAATTTGGATGATATTAGTATTTGGAGGGAAATTAAAATTTTAGAAAAAAATAATAATTGAATGGTTGTTTGAAATTTGGACAAAATTTGGAAATCTAAATATAGGTGGAAATTATGAATCTTGGGATGAGTAGTTAGGAAGTTGTGAGATTATGTATTATGGTTTAAGAATTTGAATTATGAGATGAGAATGATTAGGGAAAGAAACCCCAAAGTCATTAGTAGGTTATTCAAAGTTGTATGTAAAACATTAATTAAATGGTTAAAGATTTTGATTAAAGTAAAGAGATTATTAAACCTAGAATACTTAACACGTTGACCATATTAACTTTGACCATGTTAGTCAAATTAACATTCGCCCCATAGCTCTTTGTAACACAATATACAAAGTTGCAGCAAAAGTTATTGCAAACAGAATCTAATGTTTCATGAATGATATCATTTTCCCCGAGAAATCAACATTTATTCCTGGTCGTCAAGTTTCAAACATCATCATTGCTCATGAAATCATACATTTTATGAAGAAATGCAGGCAAAACATAATGATTTTTTTTTGTTTTTAAGCTTGATATGGTAAAAGCCTTCACTATAGTTGAATGGAGCTTTCTTTTCAATGTATAAAAGAGCATGGGTTTTGCAGGCCGATGGTTGTGTGTTGTTCATCGTTATGTTACCACCCCCACATTTAGTGTTCTTTGATAAGTGTCCAAATGAGCATGTTTATTAGGTGTATTTCATATATAATATTAGCACTTTTCTTGCTCATTTCTCCACTTCGGTTAATTTTCCTCTAGTTTATGTTTTATTGTTTATCTCACAAATTTATTGTTCAAACATGAGGAAAACCAAGCTGGGAGTAAAGTAGATAAAGAGACGAACACATAGACGCAAACGGCTCAGAAAACGGACTTATAACGAAGAATGTAGAGCCGGTTGAACAGAGGCGCGCGAGAGTCACGCGTTGGGCGTGACCGCTCCATAACAGGCGGACCACTCTGAGACAACCGCCTGGCGGACGGTGGAGAGGCTACCGCCTCCTAAGTGGCGGACAAGAGACATGCAACCGCGAGGCAAACAAGAAGAGAGGCTACCGCCTCGTATCTAGCGGACAACATAGAGTGTACCGCCTAATAAGTGGCGGACACCATAGGCGCAACCGCCTCGCGGTTGAACAAGAGAGTACCGCCTCTTTGTAGGCGGTTTTGGAGGCGGACAACAGGGGGGCAACCGCCCCTTAACTAGGCGGACCTGGATGCGGTCGTGAATAAAATCGACGGCGAGTTTATCTTCTTGCTCGCGCCGTCTGCAACTTGGCTCACCGACTGTCTTCAACTCGTCCACTGTCTGCATTTATCCATCTACTCTGCACGCTCTGTCCCCTGCAATTAATGAGGAGCAATCAGAGAAGCAATCAACGAGCTCCTCACGCGTTACTTATCTACTTCCTTCTTCTTCTTCCTTTCCCTATTTAAACCCACGAGCTTCACCCAATAAATCACACACGAACACACACAATCCATCCACGACCCAACACCACTTCACCTCACGCCATCTCATTTCTCTTCTCCCGCATTCTCCATTTTATTTATTTTACATTCCACAAATCCACCTCTAGCCTACATATACAAAATAGCAGAGCGAGACGGAGTGATTACGGATGATTTCTATCATTCTTGTTTCTGTTATTCTATTTAATATGTTAGGCTAGTTTACGTAAGCTCTGGGAATGGTTATTATGTGTGTGTATTAATTATGCAATATTTCTACTGGTTTATTTATATACAGTTTGTTACGTTTTAAAGGTCATCTCGCCTTTTTAATAGATCTCGCGAATTTATTAAATTGCTCTACTAAGTCTATTTTGATCAGACCAGGTGATAAATAGACAGGTTAATTAAGGCGTAAAACTGGAGGAAACTTGATTATGATTTAATAAGTTAGTATTCAGTTGCAAATGTAATTCCTCAAATACTCCTCTGCCGTTCGCAGGCTTTTGCTTGAACCTTGATTAGAACCTTGCATTACAGGTGAACGAGTTCTTATGAGGCTATGACTTAGTCCTTAAGATATTTACAGGAACCTTGCCAAATTATTAAACCAGTAGAGATAGCTTAATTATGCAGATTATAATAACCTGACCCAGAGTTCCATTTTATTTATCTGTCAACTTAGTTTATTTTATTCTTTCTTTTTATTTATTTTACAAGTCAATTAATCCCCCCTCTTGTGACACGCTTAGGAACTATTATATGTATATTAGTCCCACGGTTCGACATCCGGTTGCTTACATTTTCACTATACTACTGCGACCGGGATTTATTTGCAGCCCGACGTTATTTTTGGGTTTTAATTTCTTTCTTTTATGTTAATTATACCTGTTCTAACCACTCACTATATAACGTCTGCATTCTTATTAATGGAAATCCTGGCCAATGTTTTTCATCACAACATTGTGGCGGGGGGGGGGGGTCGTCGACCCCCTTACCTTTTTCTTTGTTGTATGGAGGCGTTGGTATCGTGTATTCACATTGCATCAAATGTTGGGTTGGTTAACGGTATTTCTATTTGTCGGGGTGCTCCTGTTATTTCATCATTACTTTTTGCCGATGACTGTGTGTTATTTAGTGAAGCCCAACAATGTAAAGCCACGGAGTTGAGCAATATTCTTCATAATTTTGCCACTGCGTCAGGTCAGAGTATTAACTATTCAAAATCGAGCATAATTTATTCTACTTATGTGCCTCCCCATATCAGAGGTTCGCTAATAACATCTTCTCAATAAATGAATCAATGAATCTTGGGGTCTAGGGCTGCCCAAAAAATTCCGAAACCACGGTATCCGACAGAAACCGAAGTGAACCGTACCTGTTTTCAGGTTAACCGTATCGGTTCTTGCAGTATGGTTAACCGAACTGTGTAAATTGACCAGTTTCGGTAACGGTATTAAATTTTCTAGACAGTTAACCGTGGTTAACCGATTATATGAACAATGAAAAACTTCAAATATTAATGTTCACCTTATATAATAATTAATGTTAGCTATTGAGGGAATATACATATTATTATATTTTTTTGTCACATATGTTTGATTTGTCACTCATTATTTAGGTGAATAATCAATGTTGTACTATAATTTAATGGTATGGGTCACATCATAATATATATATATATACACGACAACAAGGTTAACCGGTAAAACCGAACCGAACTAAAGGTTAATCGGTCTAAATTGAATGATAATGAAATTGAATTTTAAAAAACCGAATTAAACGGTTAACCGAATTCGGTTAACCGATCTAAATGGAATGGTAAAGGAATTGAATTTAAAAAAATCAAAGACCCGATTAACCGAAAGTGGTTAACCGAATAAGGCGGTTAACCTACCATGGGCAACGTAGGTATACCTTAGCTTCCAAAGTACAATTGGTAAAAAAAGAAGGGTGTTTTGGGATTCATTTATGATCAAATTCAAAAGAAAATCCAGGCGTGTGCAGGCAACGTTTCCCAAGTTGGGTGTATGGCGCTTATCAATATTGCTCTTCTGGCCATCCCAACTTATATTATGTATGTTATGAAGATTTCGAAGGGCTTATTGATCGCATTCATTCTCTGATTTCTAAATTTTGGTGGAAAGGATCACATATGGGACGGGGTCTTCATTAGGAAAAACGGGATGTTCTTTGTAACATAGAAGAAGATGGTGGACTAGGGTTCAAAATTTTGAGTGTATTCAATTCATTCTTGCATGCTTGACAGTTTTGGAGATTTTTAACACATCCTGATCTGCTTGTTGCCCGTATTCTCATTGCTCGATACTTCCCAAATGGAAACATTATGGAGCCGAGACTGGGTTCCTCCCCTAGCCTAATTGAGCATTCGATTTATGGGTCAAGATATATTATTTTGACAGCATACAGACGGTACATACGAGACGGGCTTTCTACTCTCTTATTTGATAGATGGATAATTGGTAAACCGATAGATGATGTGAAACAGGAACAATCTCCCTTCTTGGCAACCCCGAGATAGATGCTGAAAAGAGGACTTGGTTCGCTCCTGGTTTGATCAAGAAGACGCTGATCTCATTTTACAAATGCACCTTATAAATATTGAATCTCACGATGATTGGTTTTGGGGCCCAGATCATAATCGATCTTTCTTAGTAATATTAGCATATCATTTTCTTGCTTTGTCTATTGCCTCATCTGGTGCCTCAACTTCCTCAAAGTCGGTTTTGGAAGATGCCTTACCCAGTTGCAGAAACTCCATCTTCATTCTCGCAAAAAAACTATTTGCTTGGAAGTTGTCAAATCAAGTTATCTCAAATGCTGCTATTGTTGCCCACCGTTGTTTTCAATCAGTAATAGATGCATTTTTTATGGGGACTGAGATAGCATCTTCCACTGTTTCATCTCTTGCCTTGAAACTTCCTCTATTTGGGAGGCGCTTGATACCCCATACCTCCCCCTCAATTTTCAAGACCCAAAGTGAGTTTTTTGACTAATTTCTTCACTACTATTTACAGGAAAGTTTGCCCGAGATAGAGTCTCTTGTTACAAATCTATGGGCCATTTGGTCCGCAAGGTCTTGGGTGGTTCAAGGGATTGCTTCTTCTCCCCGACTAGGTTGGGAAAATGCTTGAAGTTTTTTCTAGTGTTGTGAAATATTGCCCCCTAAACTTATGCTTACTCGTACCTCCTTGCTCTCATCTGACTCTTTGATTGATGCCATTCATATCTGGGTTGATGGTAATGCGCATCTTCAGGCTGGCTATGGCTCGGGTGATGTATGCTTTGATGAAAAGTCAGTCCCCCAAGCCGCAACAGTTTTAGGGGGAAGACTTCCTTGTCTCCCTAGAGTTGCTGAGGCTAGAGTTGTCATCCTTGGGCTCAAGTTGGCTTTGAAATATGGTGCTAAAAAGGTCTATTTATACAATGAGTGTCTAAGTTTCTACAACCATTTGTTCATGATCATGATATAGCTAATGAAACAAAGTCTGTAGTTTTGATTTTTTTTATGAAATCGTGTGGTCTCATACCAGTAGAGATCAAAACATATGTGCGCATAGGATAGCTAGTGTCGGTAGGAGAGATGGTCTGTTTGGGGTCCAGAGGATTGTATCCCCGGAAGCATTTTAGAATTACTGTAATTTTTTATTTAATGGTACACTTTTATGTGTTTTTCAAAAATAAAATAAAATAATTAGACTTCTTGAAACTTGGAGTTGGTGGGTGAGACATTGATTAAGTTTAATAAAGGCTTAAATACTGATAAGTGGTGAAACTATGTGAATTTAGGTTTCTTTATTCACCTTTATTTTAGTGCATTCATGACCTATTTCACCACTTAATAGAGTATTTTTGTGATTAACAGTGTACTTATATATTTTGGTCTCTTGATAGGTAAAAGCTCATTTTGAGTATACTTTTGGATTCTTTTGGAGATGTCAAAGTGCATCCTTGGATTCTTCATCTCTCAATCTTTCCAACGCCGCAAACGGGGAGCAATTTCGAGCCACAAAGAAGATTCTAGGCCCCGCGCAATTTTGAGTAAATCTCTGGAGCAGGACCGACCCATAGGACCGAACCAGTCTGGATCGGATTATTTCCCCGTAAGCCCAACCTACTGGAATCGACTGACCCATAAAGTCTGGGTCGGTCGTACTTAAGTTTCTCATGTGCTCGCTTCTTAGGGGGGCCGGCTGACCCACGGGACCGACCTAGTCTGGGTCAGTCGGAACCAAAATTTGCCCAGATTTACAGTTTTTAACGGGGAATTTGGGGGGGGGGGGAAGGGGCATTCTCATTTTGACACAAAAACGAGGGCTAGAGAGCAGATTGGGGCGAGTTTGAGAGGGAAGAAGAGAAGAGAAGAAGAGGAGAAGAGGAGAAGAGAAGAAGATCCTTACCTCCCCCAAGCTCCTCCTATGGCTTTCTCTAATCCTTTCTCTCTTGTTTCCTTTGTAATTCTTGAGTAGTCCCATTTAGTGCTCTAGGATGGGATGAAGCTTGGATACACTTAATTAGCTTGTAAACACTTTTCAATTAATGATTATTGTTTTATCTCCAATGGTGCTTTATTAATGCTTTGAGTTGGCCCATTCCATACTAATTTGGTTTTACTTGAAAATTTTACTATTTTATTGCTCTGCTAATCAACCAAGCTTGCCTCTGACTAAACCCCATTTACTGCTTTTACTCACTTCACTTAATACCAAGCTTAAGATTATTGGATCAATTTTCTTGTGGATACGACACTTGTTGTATTACAATGAATAGGTACTTGCCTGCTCATTGCACACATTTATCCGCTTTAATGCTTAGATTTTGCACAACAAGTTTTTGGCGCCGTTGCTGGGGAAA
The DNA here is from genome assembly GCA_023374045.1 of Limonium bicolor. Lineage (NCBI taxonomy): Eukaryota > Viridiplantae > Streptophyta > Magnoliopsida > Caryophyllales > Plumbaginaceae > Limonium > Limonium bicolor. The sequence continues at coordinate 192,920,959 of CM041777.1, read as the reverse complement.
TCAATTTCCCTAGGTTCGGTATTTTAGTTGCTTTTTTTTCTTTTCTTTGTGTTTTCATTTTTCTTATTCAAGTTCAGTTGTTCTTGTGTTGTTCAGGTACCATCCGCTTTCTCTGTGTATGCCAAGTACTCGAGCTAGAGGCTCTCCCCTTATCAGTCCGAGGTCCAAACTTGAGCTCTTTACACCGAGACAGAAGGTTCTTGAACAGCTCAACCATGGCTGAGCTTAACCCAGAGGATGAGCACATTCTCAATGAACAGCAACCAGAGCCTCCTCAGACATTGAGCAGCTATTATCAACCGTGTACTGAAGGGAGAGCTTCAGCTATATTTCTCCCCGAGATTACACCTGCAGAGGCCGGCCAATGGGTTTTCAAAACCCATTTCATCATTGCAATCAGAGACTTGGGGAGATTCAGTGGGCGAAACCCAGATGATGTCCTGAACCATCTCAGTCTCTTCCTTGAGTTCTACAACTCATTCGGTAAGACCGGAGCGCTTAATGAAAGAATAAGGTTGCAACTCTTTCCTCATTTCTTACAAGATGCAGCTTCCAGGTGGTATCATAGCCTTCCCCTAAGGTCCATCCACATTTGGTCTCAAATGGCCCATAAATTTCTTGCTAAATACTACCCAACCAGTAGGACGAGGCAATTAATTGGTGAGATTAATACTTTCACCCAGGAGTTGGGAGAGACTTTATATGACGCGTGGGATAGGTTCAAGGAGATGCGTATAAACTACTCCCACCACGGTTTGAACGATCAATCACTGTGTCTATCCTTCTTCAATGGGTTAGATGATTCCAACCGTTTGCTTGTAAACTCCTCAGCAGGAGGAAGCTTCATGAATAAGTCACCTCAGGAAGCAATGGAACTCCTAGAGATCATGACTAAAAATATAAGGCAGTGGGCTAAGGGCAAAGGCCGAGCTCCAAGGGTCACCAGTCTCCTACATGTCGAGACAACCGATCACCTCTCAGCTCAAATCTCTTCACTCACAAAAATGGTTGAGAAGTTAGCGGTTGGCCAAAAAGACAACGCCAAAGTCATTGCCTCTCTTGCTTCTGGATCCACCTCCGAAGGTTGTGCAATTTGTGCTGGACCACATGAGATCCACCAATGCGAAGGAAAAGGGTACATGGGTGACCAAGAGGAAGTGAACTTTGTCGGTAACCGTTACAACAACTCTTACAACAACAACAATGCCCCATGGATAAATCACTCGAATTTCTCATGGAGAGCAACGAGCAAGGGCAAGGAGGATCAAACAACTCTTATAACGCCTCCCAAGGCTTTAGACCTCAAACCAACCCTCAACCTCAAAAGTCTCAAATGGGATATAGACCTCAAGGTTCTCCCCTAGGCTTTCAAAAACAGCCTCCACCGCCGCCTCCTCAATCTGATGTAAATGTAGAATTGAGAGACATGATGAAAAATCTTGTTTCAGTGGTACAAAGCAAGTCGGTGGAGTTAGACACATTCACGGCAAATTAGGAAGCCACAAATAGAAGGGTTGAGACCCAACTTGAGCATATTTCTCAACAGCTCTCTCAGAGGTCGAGTGGAACCCTCCCAAGTCAACCGACAACTAATCCTAAGGAACAAACAAAAGCGGTGACCTTGAGAAGTGGGCGACTTCTTGACTCCTCCTTACCGCATGATGAATCTGAACTTCAAGAAAGTCAATCGCAAGTGAATCAAGATTAAGAGGGAAATGAAGAGTTCGTGGAAGAAGTTCTTCCTCCACCAAAAAATGTTCCCAAGGAGAAAAAGGCTCCTGAATTCTCTCCCTCTTCTACTCTTGTCAAACATCTTCCTCCCCCTCCCTTTCTAAACCGATTTTAAAAGAAAATTTTGGATGAGCAATTTGGCAAGTTTCTGAGCATATTCGAGAAATTGACAATTAGCATTCCTTTTTATGATGCTCTGAAACAGATGCCCATCTACGCTAAATTCATGAAAGACATCATAGCAAACAAAAGATCATTGGAAGAAGCAGAAACTATGCATCTCACAGAAGAAGTTTCAGCAGTGCTTCAAAGAAGCCTCCCTCCAAAGCTTGGATATCCGGGTTTGCCTATTGTACCCTGCTTTATTAATGAAATTGATTGTGGTAGTGGACTATGTGATTTAGGAGCTAGTATAAATCTCATGCCTCTCTCAATCTTCAATAAGCTAGGAATTGGTAATTGTGCACCCACCTTCATTCAGTTACAACTTGCTGATAGATCTTTGGTATTCCCTAAGGGAAAGGTCGAGGACTTAGTAGTGATTGTAGGAACATTTGTCTTCCCTGTCGATTTTATTGTTATTGATATGGAGGAAGATAAGAGAGTGCCACTGATTTTGGGTCAACCTTTCATGCGAACCGCTAGGGCCCTTATAGATGTGGAACAACGAAAAATAATCCTACGACTTCATGATGAAACACTTGAATTTGATATGTCTAAAGTTGTTAAGAGACCCTCACAAGTTGAGGCTGTATTTTCTACAGATGTCAGCGTAAATATTTCGCAGGATCACTCTCTTACTCTTGTTCAAAATGACACTCTTGAAATGGCTTTGCTTGAAGCCTTTGATGATGATGAGGCAAATCTGGAGATGAGAGAGATGGTAATGGAGCTGAATAACCGATTTGTCCCCCATAGAACCCACTACCCACCACCGAAACCACTAGAGCGTGCTGCATAGAAACCACCCACCTCGGTCGAAAAGCCTCACACTGTGGAGATGAAACCTCTACCCTCTCATCTTAAATATGCTTATTTGACTGACCCGTGTGTTCTACCTGTTATTATCTCTTCTTCTTTGACAGGTGCACAAAAGGAAAGTCTGATGAAGGTGCTTTGGAGCCATAAAAGGGCCATTGGGTGGTCAATAGCCGATATCAAGGGCATTAACCCTCTCTTCTGTACTCATCAGATATTTATGGTGTACGACTACAAGCCTCTGGTTCAACCTAAGAAAAGGCTCAACCCAAACATGAAGGAGGTGGTCAAGAAGGAGGTTTTGAAGTTGCTAGATGCGGATATCATCTATGCTATCTCTGATAGCAAGTGGGTAAGCCCGGTGTAAGTGGTGCCCAAGAAGGGTGGTATGACTGTGGTCCCCAATGATAAGGGTGATATGGTGTCTCAGAGGACCACGACCAGGTGAAGTAGTCTGCATCGACTACAGAAAGCTGAACGTTGCCACCAGAAAAGAGCATTTCCCCCTCCCATTCATTGATCAGATGTTGGAGAGGTTAGCGGGTCAGGACTACTACTGCTTTTTGGACGGATATTCTGGGTACCTTCAAATCCCAATTGCTCCTGGGGACCAAGAGAAAACTACATTCACTTGCCCTTATGGAACATTTGCCTACACCCGGATGCCTTTCGACCTTTACAACGCCCCCACCATATTTCAAAGGTGCATGATGTCTATCTTCTCGGACTTCTTAGAGAAGAGCATCGAGGTCTTCATGGATGATTTCTAAGTTTTAGGGCTCGACTTTGACACTTGCTTGGCTAATCTTGATGCCATTCTCGCCCGTTGTGAAGAGACAAATCTTGTGTTGAACTGGGAGAAGTGTCACTTTATGGTCCAATGGCATTGTCCTTGGCCACAATATATCATCCAAGGGCATTAAAGTTGACCAAGCTAAAGTGGAAGTTGTTAAGAAACTTCCCCCACCAACCACGGTCAAGGATGTGAGGAGCTTCCTCGGGCATGCTGGTTTCTAGTGGAGATTCATTAAGGACTTCTCTAAAATTTCCAAGCCACTGTGTGACCTCCTTACCAAGGACTCCAAATTCGAATTCACCAAGGAGTGCCTTGAGGCTTTCAATACCTTGAAGGAGTGCCTCATTTCAACCCCCATCATTGTGTCTCCCGATTGGAATCTTCCATTTGAGATAATGTGCGATGCTAGTGACTACGCGGTGGGAGCTGTTTTGTGCCAGAATAAGGAGAGGATTTTGAGGAGTATATACTATGCTAGTAGAACGCTCAACGACGCTAAAAAAAACTATACCACTACCGAAAAGGAATTGTTGGAGGTGGTGTTTGCTCTTGACAAGTTCTGATCCTACCTTCTTGGGAGCAAGGTCATTGTCCACACCGATCACTCAGCTCTTAAATATCTATTCAACAAGAAGGATGCCAAGCCCTGACTTCTCAGATGGATTCTTCTTCTACAAGAATTTGATATTGAAATCAAGGTTAAACCGGGAGTGAAGAATGTGGTTGCCGACCATCTTTCTAGAATAGAAGCACCAGATGATGGAATACCGATCAATGAATTCTTCCCCAATGAAAGCATTTTCGTGATCGAGGAGAATGGAGACCCTTGATATGCCGATATTGCAAATTATTTGGCAAGGGGGATGATACCACATGAGATGAACTCTCATCAGCGTAAGAAATTCTTCTCCGACGTCAAGCAGTATTACTGGGATGATCCTCTTTTGTTCAAGACTTGTGCTGATGGGGTGATCAGAAGGTATGTCCGCAAAGGTGAAATTCGAGAAATCCTTCATCATTATCATTATGATGAAGCCGGAGGCCATCATGGACCAGTCTGTACTGCAGCCAAAGTCCTTCAAGCTGGGTTCTTTTGGAAGACCCTACATAAGGATAGTCATGCCTTTGTGGCCTCCTGCGATCATTGTCAGCGACTTGGCAATATCTCCGCAAGCATGAAATGCCCTTGAACATCATGCTAGAGGTGGAACCATTTGACTTATGGGATATTGACTTCATGGGCCCCTTCCCCTCTTCATGCTCCAACCTCTTCATCTTGGTGGCCGTCGACTACATTACCAAGTGGGTGGAAGCCATCACCTTCCCTACGAATGATGCCAAGGTTGTGATTAGGTTCTTGAAAAAGAACATCTTCACAAGGTTTGGGGTGCCACGAGCGATTCTAAGTGATGGGGGATCTCACTTTTGCAACAAGTAGTTTGAGGCATTGATGACCAATTATGGAGTGAGACACAAGGTTGCCTTACCCTACCACCCCCAAGCAAATGGCCAAGCTGAGGTGACAAACCGAGAGCTCAAATGGATCCTTCAAACGACCGTCAATTCATCCCGAAAAGACTGGTCTTTGAAGCTCAATGAAGCTTTGTGGGCTTACAAAACCGCCTACAAGACTCCAATAGGTATGTCTCCTTACCGCCTGGTTTATGGTAAAGCTTGTCATTTACTGGTCGAGCTTGCGCACATATCCTATTGGGCGGTGAAGTGATAAGTGTCTAAATGAGCATGTTTTATGGGTGTATTTCATATATAATATTAGCACTTTTCTTGCTCATTTCTCACTTATCGTATGTTTTTCCTCTAGTTTATGTTTTATTGATTATCTCACAAATTTATTGGTTAAACATGAGGAAAACCAAGCTAGGGTGAAAGTAGACGAAGAGACGAACGCATAGGCACAAACGGCTCGAAAAACGGAGTCCAAACGAAGAAGCTAGAGCCGGTCAAAGTTCGCAAGTCAACGCAACAACACGTCCGGGTCTTGTCCGCCCAAACAGGGCCGGACAAGGACAAATGCGTCCGGGTTACGTCCGCTCAACTAGGGCCAGACATGTACAATTGTGTCCGGGGATTGTGGCACAGACAAGGGACGGACAGAGCTAGAAGCGTTCGCCTAACAAAGGCCGGACGTGAATACTGAGTCCGTGTCTTGTCCGGGTATTTAGGGGCGGACGTGAGTATGGAAGAAATATGTCCGTGGAAAAATGGACGGACACAAACAAGGACGCGTGTAAATGCAATGCAGATCTAGAAATTAACGCGACTAGTTTCGTTCGCCGACCGTCTTCCCCAATTGCTTCTTCCTTTGCGGCGCCTACAGACATGTCGAACTGCTCCATTAACAATATCAGGCACCTCCCTTATCCTGTAAATCCTTTCACGCGTGATCCAGCTCTTTCTCCACTCAGTTCTGTCCTTTCTCCAGCTCTATCTTCAACGATCCTCTGCCTCTATATAAACCCAGTCCTTCTACCATAAATAAACTGCACCACGACGGGAGACTGAAGAAATCATTCACCACACTCATCCATTCTCTTCCATTCATTTTCTCCCGTAACACCACAACACTCCATACTCAACGTACTCAGTACACAAAAGAAATAGAAGAGAAGCAGTGAGAGCAAGAGCAGACCCGTTCTTTCTCTGAAATAATGGCTAATTCTATTTGTGCTATCTTCTCATTTCTTTAATGTCTGAGTAATTTTATTTTGTCTCCTAGGATGGGGGTTTGATTCTAATATTACGTAATCAGTATTTATTACCTGTCTCTCTAATTAACTTGTTTTAATTCCTTTCAGCTAATATGTTAAATGCTTTACGTGACAAACAACTGCATTTTTATGGTAACTATCATATGATTTTGAGATAGTCTAAGTACCACAAAGGAATTAACCTTGGTATTTACCTCCGGATTGAGCAGGAAAATACTGAGGCTATAACTAAGAGTTCGTAACTGACAATTATTAACTCTAATAGACAATAAATAATTGAGACAAGGTTATAAATCTGTTTAAGTAATTTAGGCAATTCCCCCGCTATCCTAGGATACCTTTTTCCATCCACATCACTTAATTCACTTGTTTTTACTATTTTTAATATTTCTGTACTAATCCAACAACAAATCAAGCTTGCCTCGGCTAAACCCCTTTTTACAGTTTTTATTAACTACCAACTAGGATAATTGAACAATTTCCCTGTGGATACGACACTGTTATACTACTCCGAATAGGTGCACTTGCCTATTAGTTTGCTATAAATCTATAAATATTAACGTGTAGTTTTATCCCAACAAGTTTTTGGCGCCGTTGCCGGGGAAATTGATTCCATCAATTTCCCTAGTTTCCGGTAGTTCACTTGCTATACTGTAATATTTTGTTTATATTATTTTGTTGTTTAATTTTAACATCTAACTCGGACATCTAACTTCGGACATCTAACTTCGGACATCTAACCCGAGGTTCTCCACCTATCAGTCCGAGACCCGAACCCGAGCGCACTTTATTTAACACACGAAGAAACCTGAGAAACCAAGACATGGCTAATAACCAAGTTATAGAAGAATGGACCATGAAAATCAACCAATCAACCAGAACACCGTGCCCTCTCTGATTACCACCAACCAGATACCGAAGGAAGGGCATCAGCCATAGTTCTCCCCGAACTAACACCGCTAGATGCCGGACGATGGACTTTTAAAACCCACTACATCACCGCCGTCCGGGATTTAGGCAAGTTTAGTGGAGTAAATCCTGATGAAGCCCCAAATCATTTAAGTCTCTTCCTAGACTTCTGTAATTCCTTTGATCAAACCGGCAACGTCAAAGAAAGAATCCGTCTACAACTATTTCCTCACTCGTTGTCGGATTCAGCAAACAGGTGGTACCGAAGTCTTCCCTCCCGATCAATCCATACATGGCTGCAAATGGCCCAGAAGTTCCTTGCCAAATACTACCCAACCAGTAGAACAAGGTAATTGATCGGAGAAATCAACACATTCTGTCAAGAACCGGGAGAAACGTTATACGACGCATGGGACCGATTCAAAGATATGCTGATGAAGTGTTCCCACCATGGTCTCGACGATCAATCCCTCTGCCTATCATTCTTCAATGGCCTGGATGATGGAAACCGACTACTTGTAAATTCCTCTGCAGGAGGAAGTTTCATGATGAAATCTCCTCAAGAAGGGATGAACCTCCTCGAAACCATGATGAGCAATACAAGACAGTGGACGAGATCCAAAGGAAGAACGCCACGAGCAGCAGGCCTACTCCATGTTGAGCCTACGGATCATTTATCTGCTCAGATCTCGTCCCTTGCAAAGATGGTGGAAAAGCTAACAACATCACAGAACGAAATTGTAAAGACAATAGCTTCCCCACCTACAAATTCATCACCAGAAGGATGTGCCATATGCGCCGGTCCTCATGAAACTCATCAATGCGAAGGTAAAAACCAGTACGAAGATGTGAATTTCATAGGAAATCACCTCGGTAATTCCTACAATAATAACTTCAACAACAACTACCCATGGAGAAATCACCTGAATTTCTCATGGAAAAACAATGATCAGAACCAAGGAGGGCAGAACAACAGTTCCAATACCTATCAGGGAAACAGACCCTAACCAAACTCTAATATGGGTTATAGAGCACAAGGTGCTCCTCCAGGTTTCCAACAACAACAACAACCATCTTCATCCTCTGTTGATCCAAACGCAGAACTCAAAGAGATGATGAAGGGTTACATGTCTATGACTCAGAACCAGCTTTCTACGCAAGAAGCCTTCAACCAAAAAATCGAAGGTAAATTCAATCAAATTGCAGAACATCTTGCTCGAAGACCGCCTAGGGCTCTCCCAAGCCAAACGGAGCCAAATCCAAGAGTGCAAGCCAAATGCATCTATGTGAAGGAACACAATGAAGAAAAGATAGAGGTGGCCAAAACAGTTAAGGTTCCAGAACTTCACCCTTCCCTTCAAGAGTGGGTAGTAGCAATCGAAACTTCCAAAAGGAATGTAGCTGAACTGGAAAGCACCGCCAAAGTCTATAAAAATCGTATTCAATCCGAGAATACCTACCTTAAGGACTTGGTGGCCGGCTACGAAAATGAAAAGCTCGATTTTGAAGAAGAAGAAGAAGAGGTTAAGGCGATAACCTTGAGAAGCGGTAGAAAAACTGACGAGATTCACGTCCCTCAAAGGTCTGAAGAATCCAAAGAGGATAGTGAAGAAAGAGTTGAGGTTCTCACAGAAAAGACATCTCCCAGCATTCTCACTATTCCACCAGCTTCAAAACCTTATCCACAAGAACCGCCTATACCATTTCCCCACCGACTCCAAAAGCAGAAATTGGATAATGAATATGGTAAGTTTCTGGCAATGCTGAAACAACTAAACGTCAACATACAATTTGTAGACCTCATTGCCAAAATGCCTAACTACGCAAAATTCCTCAAACACCTTATCTCCAACAAAACTAAATTGGCAGAAGTCGGTACGGTACCTCTCAATGTAGCTTGCTCAGCTATTCTGCAACAACCACTACCTTTGAAATGCAATGATCCAGGCAGTTTCACCATTCCAGTCACAATTGGTAGCACCTCATTTCCATACTCCCTTTGCGATCTGGGTGCCTCCATAAATTTGATGCCCCTCTCCACTTTCAAAAGGCTAGGAATTGGAAATATGAAAAAGACCAAGATGACCCTTCAACTGGCAGATGGTTCAGTAACTTACCCAAGCGGAGTGGTAGAGGATGTTATCATCAAAGTGGAGAACTTATACTTCCCATGTGATTTTTTCATTTTGGACATCGAAGAGAACTCCACTACACCTCTCATCCTTGGACGACCATTCCTTGCCACAGCCGACGTACACATTTGGGTGGCCCAGGGAACGATCACCCTTCACACTTATAATGAAAAACTGGAGTTTGCATCAGGAAGGTCTCCAGATAACAAATCCAAGGATCTCAAGTTTGTGCGGGACACTCAATCATCATCATACCCACTTCTCTTTATCACCCTTCCTGACGGAATGTCCATTACAGAGATACCACCACCAATCCCGGATGAAGAGCGGGATAAGAAAAGAAAACATGCATCCCGGTGGACACTCAAAAATACTATCGAGTCATGCTTTGGATCTACTCCTCATAACCACCCCCCAGGTTTGATCTAACAACAAAGCGTCTAGCCAAAGACGTTAAAGAAGGGCAGCTTTCCGGGAGGCAACCCGAAGGAACTTATCTTTTATATGCTTTTATGCTCTTTTAATTTTCAGTTCTCTTTAAATTTTATTTTTGCTAACTCTTAACCCCGTTTGTAGTATGGTTGCTTCTAGTGTCTTATGCAGGTGCAACTTCATGTCTACACCGCAACCAAGCTACGCTACTTGAGGCTGAAGCTCAAGTGTGGGGGAACTCCTATAACGCAAGCAAAAATAATCTCAGGGGAGTACCAGTTTCTTTAATTATGCTTTTATTTAAATAAAATCTGCAGAGGAGCGTTTATATGCTTAAATGATTATTCGTGAGCTTTGTGTTCTCTCTATTTTATCTACTTACCGAAAAGGTCTTCTGAAACCTTCCCTTGTTTTTCTGGTGAACAATGAGGACATTGTTCAATTTAAGTGTGGGGGAGTGTGCCCTTTTCGGCGACATTTTATGCTTAAATGCTTAATCTCTCTGCTTATCTTGCGTTTGTCCAAATTCAATATCGGGGACCCTTTATATGTGGGTTGTTCTCTTTAAGAATAAATACTGTTATGAATTGTGGGATAAATGGTACAAAAATTTTAAAATTTTGATTACTTTTGAGGAACATTTTTATGCGGTGTGACCAAATGATCTGCAATGGTTGGATTTTTATTGCTCAGGGGTTCCTTCTGTCTTCTCTCTTAGGGATTGCTAAGGGGTGCTTCTCTATCGAAATAAAATAAAAAAACAAATAAGGGACTTGCGAGACACCATTGGTAACCAACAAAGAGAGTTGAGTGTTCTTAAAAACAAAAGCTTGATGCTTACATATTATCTTCTCATCTCTTATGCAAAAGTGAAACAAATGCATAAATCTATTTTTCCTTTTGTTTTCTCCTCAATGCCCATTCTTGAGAGAAGTTGGCCATGGTAAAAGTTCTCAAAGTCACCTTAACTAAGAAGCATTGAAGTACTCCGGATCATACCCCGAAACTCTAATTTTTATTTTTACCCTGAGTACACCTGTGCCACCAGCAGTTGATGGATCACACTCCTCGAAAAGTTTAAAGATCATGTACTGTTCACCTGTTTATCCTACCCTTCATAATAATATTTATTAGAGCATTCCCTACTTGCTTGGGTACATGGATTTGCTTGAGGACAAGCAAAAGGTAAGTGTGGGGGTGTGATAAGTGTCTAAATGAGCATGTTTTATGGGTGTATTTCATATATAATATTAGCACTTTTCTTGCTCATTTCTCACTTATCGTATGTTTTTCCTCTAGTTTATGTTTTATTGATTATCTCACAAATTTATTGGTTAAACATGAGGAAAACCAAGCTAGGGTCGCAAACGGCTCGAAAAACGGAGTCCAAACGAAGAAGCTAGAGCCGGTCAAAGTTCGCAAGTCAACGCAACAACACGTCCGGGTCTTGTCCGCCCAAACAGGGCCGGACAAGGACAAATGCATCCGGGTTACGTCCGCCCAACTAGGGCCGGACATGTACAATTGTGTCCGAGGATTGTGGCACGGACAAGGGACGAACAGAGCTAGAAGCGTCCGCCTAACAAAGGCCGGACAAGGGCCGGACGTGAATACTGAGTCCGTGTCTTGTCCGGGTATTTAGGGGCGGACGTGAGTATGGAAGAAATATGTCCGTGGAAAAATGGACGGACACAAACAAGGACGCGTGTAAATGCAACGCAGATCTAGAAATTAACGCGACTAGTTTCGTTCGCCGACCGTCTTCCCCAATTGCTTCTTCCTTTGCGGCGCCTACAGACATGTCGAACTGCTCCATTAACAATATCAGGCACCTCCCTTATCCTGTAAATCCTTTCACGCATGATCCAGCTCTTTCTCCACTCAGTTCTGTCCTTTCTCCAGCTCTATCTTCAACGATCCTCTGCCTCTATATAAACCCAGTCCTTCTACCATAAATAAACTGCACCACGACGGGAGACTGAAGAAATCATTCACCACACTCATCCATTCATTTTCTCCCGTAACACCACAACACTCCATACTCAACGTACTCAGTACACAAAAGAAATATAAGAGAAGCAGTGAGAGCAAGAGCAGACCCGTTCTTTCTCTGAAATAATGGCTAATTCTATCTGTGCTATCTTCTCATTTCTGTTAATGTCTGAGTAATTTTATTTTGTATCCTAGGATGGAGGTTTGATTCTAATATTACGTAAATCAGTATTTATTACCTGTCTCTCTAATTAAACTTGTTTTAATTCCTTTCAGCTAATATTGTTAAATGCTTTGCGTGACAAACAACTGCATTTTTATGGTAACTATCAACATATGATTTTGAGATAGTCTAAGTACCACAAAGGAATTAACCTTGGTATTTACACTCCGGATTGAGCAGGAAAATACTGAGGCTATAACTAAGAGTTCGTAACTGACAATTATTAACTCTAATAGACAATAAATAATTGAGACAAGGTTATAAATCTGTTTAAGTAATTTAGGCAATTCCCCCCTATCCTAGGATACCTTTTTCCATCCACATCACTTAATTCACTTGTTTTTACTATTTTTAATATTTCTGTACTAATCCAACAACAAATCAAGCTTGCCTCGGCTAAACCCCTTTTTACAGTTTTTATTAACTACCAAGACTAGGATAATTGAACAATTTCCCTGTGGATACGACACTTGTTATACTACTCTGAATAGGTGCACTTGCCTATTAGTTTGCTATAAATCTATATATATTAACGTGTAGTTTTATCCCAACATGAAGGCCCTCAACTATGACCTAAAGAAGGCCGGCGACAAAAGGAAGTTCAATCTAACCGAGTTGGAGAAAATTCTAGAGGAAGCCTATGAGAACAACCGCATATACAAGGAGAAAGCTAATAAGTGGCATGATAAAGTGATCCTGAAGCGGGAATTCCATGAGAGTGATCGGGTATTACTCTACAACTCCCGACTGAAGCTCTTCCCTGGTAAGTTAAAATCCCTTGGGCGGGTCATTTCACTGTCACAAGGATAAATCTGTATGGTGCATTCGAGCTGAAAAATGTAAAAGGGAAAACTTTTATGGTCAATGGTTCCCAGTTGAAGCATTATGTGGGTGGCGACATCGAAATGGTTGAAGCTCGTGCTTTACATCTTCGGGATGCCCAGGTTTGATTTGACTTAAACTACGGTCTAGCCAAAGACCTTAAAAAGAAGGGCAGCTTTCCTAGAGGCAACCCGGATCTCTTTCCATCTCTTTAAGTAATTTTAGTGTAGTAGTATGTGTAAATTCTTTTTGCTTATGTGGGTACTTATTTTAGCTATTTCTGGATGTTTTTGTGGTTTTGATGGTTGTTGTGTGGCTATTAATGATGTGAGGAAGAAAAAAAGTAATGGGGCAATTTTTGTGCCGACCGACCTAGAGGACCGGCACAAAGTGGGTCGGTCTAGTGTAATTCTCGTAGGGGCAACTTTCTGGAATCGACCGACCCATAAAGGCTGGGTCGGTCGTGGGTTGGTCGCGCCAAACCTACAGAAACCAACACACTGACATTGATTGACCCACAGTCCTGGGTCAGATCTGGGTCGGTCGGGTGAATTTTTTTGAAAAAAAGGATCTGAAATGATGCGTTTTGCTAAAACAATCAGCCCCTTCTTCTTTCCCCTTCCTTCCTCGATGCCAACATCCCTAGCCCCTGTGATTCCCCATCGTTCTCTCCATTTCCTTGTGCAACTCCCCCCTCACCCACCACCCCTCAACTCAGCCACCGTCGACCGCGCCACCCTAGACGCGCCTCCGCCGCGTTGTCCTAACCCGCGCGCGCCACTAGTATCCGCGCCTGCGCACCACCACCTTCAGCAACAAGCCAACTCATCCTCAAATCTCTAAAATCCCAAATTTCCCCCAATTTCGGTTTCTACCAATTTCAGCCCCGATTTGTCCCAACGTTTTGCTTAATTTCACTATAAAAACATTAAGGTATGTCAATCTAACATTAATTTGTGAATTTTTCCACTTTTTGACCAATTTGCACTTTGGGTCCCAATATGTGTGAGCCAAACAGGGCTTATACTGAAAATTCTGATTCTTGCAAAATTTGGAATTGGGATAGTTGTTAATTGTTAATTGGGAATTTTCACCAAATACCACTGAGTTTTTACGTAATTCACGATATACCACTGTGTTTTTAAAATTACACAAGATAACACTAAGTTTTTACTTGTTTCACCAGATAACACTCTATCTTATATTTTGTTAAATGTTCCATTAATATCCCTAGAAAAAAGACTAAACTACCCATATAAATAGTTAAATAAAAGTGGTGTCTTATGAAATTTATCAGTATAACAAATTACTTTCAAGTTATTTATTAATAACAGAGGTAGTTTAGTCATTTTCCGGGAATATTAATGGAACGTTTAACAAAATATGAGACAGGGTGGTATCTGATGAAATGAATAAAAACTTAGTGTTATCCTGCATACTTTTAAAAACACAGTGGTATATCGTGAATTAAGCAGAAACTCGGTGGTATTTGGTGAAATTTCCCTTGTAAATTTTAGCGATTGTCTGCAGTTGGGAGATTGAAAATGTTGCAAATTGGTGGTTTTGGCATGATTTTTGTGATTACGAAATTAGAGCGAATTGTATGTTATTTCGCACTCATAATCGTATTTAAGTTATGTTATTGTCTTGTGGTGATTGCTGGGTGCTTGTGAGCACTATCTTGTTTAATTAGCTCGTGTAGTGCCCTTTCATAGTTGAAAATTGAGGAAACTCACAATGTGCTCCAAATTGATGAAATGCTGCCTTGGTTGATGAGTTTCAAAATGTTTGGTCGAATTGCGTAGTGGGTTGCTGGTCGTATTAAATGACAACCTTTCGGTTGCATGTGTGGAGGTTCCTAGAACTGGGAAAGAATAAGAAATATAGTGGAGACTCTGTCCAAATTTTTTTTATGAAGAGGGAAAAAGTACGAGAATAAGAAAAGGTAGAACATCCGGTCCCATGTGATGGAAGGAACAGCTTAGAACAAGGAATATCGCCGGATCAGAGTGTGATCCGGCCGGATGGGTAATTAAACATCCCGCTTACATGTAAATGCCAGCCTGGCAATTAAAAAGAAAGACAGGCTGGCGACTCTCGATCTAGCAGTGTAAACACTATAAATAGGGGTTCAACCCCACAATAAAGGATACATTTTCACGTTCGAAACTACACACCGTTGCATTATCTACGCGATTCTCTCTCTCTCTTAAGCTCGGTCACACAGTAACAAGGTAACTCGACGAAGCACAAATGGCCTAGCAGTAGAATTGGAATCCGATTAGAGATTAGGATAGGAGGTTAGGGAGTTTAGGAATTCACTATTTCATTTTGGCGCCGTCTATGGGAAACGGATGGCTCAAGATCTTTCTTAGCAACCACGAGTCCACCGGAGGTAATCTGATTTTGAACGAAACAACGAAGCCTTGAAACTTTGAGGTTGTGTCTTTTGCAGGTGTAAGCGAAGGAGGTACGCGTGCAAGGATGGCTCCAAAAACAAGAAAGACACCCCGACCTGAGGGCGAGATCAACAATGTAGGAACAACCGAAAACAACAGAGTGGAAGCTGAAGACGTGATCTCCAAGCAAGCGTTGGAGGAGATGCTGAAAAGCCTAGTCAGAACCATTGATGAAAGGATAGTGGAGGGGAATGAAGTCTTGCAGCAGGAGCTGATGCAGCGAGATGTGGAATACCAGAAGAAATGGGAGGACATGACTGAGGCGCTCGAATCGCGGCTCCGAAGCGAGCAACAGCCGGAAGAAAGAGCAGCTAGAGAAAACTCTGATCATCAGCGACGAGACTGAGGAGGATGATTCGATCGACATGACTCTTTACCCCTTCTCCGAGAGAATCAGGAAGGCAAAGCTTCCTCCCCACTTCGTGTGCCAGCAGTGGAAAATACGATGGAACGGGGACCCTGCTCTTCACGTTAAGAAATTTATGTTCGCAATGAATACAGGGGATAAGTTCTCTCGCTCTTTGCAATTTGTTTCCGGGAACATTATCCAAAAGGGCACTCGGTTGGATCTCAACAAGACCCCCGCAGTCGATCTCAAGTTTTAAGCAATTGACTGAGGAGTTCCAGCAATACTTTGCTGCAAGCAAGATCAAGAAGGAAACAATAGAACTGATGGATCTCAAACAGAAAAGGGGAGAGACGGTGAAAGAATTCAGTGAAAGGTTTCATAGCAGGTAGCCGAAATTGATGACATTGATGAGAAGATTCTGATCAAGGCTTTCGGAAACGGGCTAGCACAACCAAGGCTTGCCGGGAAGATCGCGACAAAAGCCCCAAAAACCCATGGAGAGCTAGCCGAAATGATTCATGAGTTTCTAAAGTCAGAGGTGGCGGAAAATAAGGCCAGAGATTTGGCAAACAACTTCAAGGCGGTTAACGACAAGAAAGGGGGACCAAATGGAAATGGCGCTTCCGGCAATGTATCAGGAAGTTCATCCGGGGGAGGCTCAAGATACAAGCCTTACTACAAAGCTCCATCCCAGGCACCTCAGTTTCAGAACGCCCGGGTTGCTGTTTAGATTGATCCGGGCAGGTATGCGGCGGCAGTCAAGGAGGGATATCTACCCCCACCAAAGAAGCCTTATCCAGGGGAGATTCCGATAGCCTTCTGTGAGTATCATGGTTGCAAAAGTCACAGAACCGCAAATTGCGCCACTCTGGCCAAAGAGTTGAGGATCATCGAGGAAGAAAAGAAAGGCAAGGGAAAGCAGGTGGCAGGCCAACAGAAGCAATATAGCAGGCAAAATCAGTCCACCTCTCGAAATCACCAGGAAGAAGAGATCCACCCTGAGCTAAATCACGGCAAATCAGTCGGTATGATCTCAGGTTTGTAAGAAGGTGAAGACATTTTTGTTTCTCTAGTATTAGCTAGGCCCAGTCATATCGGTAATAAGGCGAGAGCTGTGTAATCAGACTTTTTCTTTTCCTTCCAGAAAAGATGTATGTTGTAAAAATCTTCCGGAATCTTCCGGTAATTCCCTTCCGGAAAAAATGAAAGTCTAATAAACTTTTTCTCTTAAGCAAATTCTCAGGTCTCTTTTCAGAGGTAGGACCGTTGACCCCAAACGAAAGAAAAAGACATATTCATGCGGTGCATCAAGAACTACCGGAAAGAAAAATTGCCAAGCGAGAGAATCTTCCCCAGATTTTCTTTACAGACGAAGACGAAGAAGGGGTGTTATACCCTCACAATGATCCACTGGTCATTCGGGCACAAGTGAATGACAGGATGATGGAAGGAATCCTGATAGACAGCGGGGCTGGAGCGAATGTCATATCTGCCGAGGCAGTTAAAAAGTTGGAGATCCCAGAAAGTAAGATTAAACCATATTCGGCGGTCCTCGGAGGCTTTGTTGGGGGCGTTTCTACCAAGTCTTCAGGGAGCATAGACTTCACCATAACATTGGGATTGGGAGACGAACGAAGAACTGAAAAGCTCACAGCTTTCATTGTACCAGGACTTTCCGGATACAATATGTATCTCGGCCGGCCAGGGATTAATGCTTTCAAAGCAATATGCAGCACTCACCACCTGAAGATGAAGTATCTAACCAGGGCTGGAAAGGTGGTAACCATAAAAGGGAGTCAAAAGATGGCTCGAGTATGTGAAGTCCGCATCATGGAGGGAATGCCGGAAGAAGAGATGGTCAAAACGGTGGGGTCGGAGAAGGAATTCAAGGGAAAGCTCCCTTTCCCGCCAGAGCCGGATCAAAGAGCAGAAGACTGTGGAACCTCTAAGGAGTCACCAAGAGAGGTACACTTAAAAACTGACCTTCTAAATTTTTTAAAATAGGAAATGCGTTCGGCAGTGGGGAGCAAACTCACCTGATGAGATTCCTGGAAAAAAGAAGGACAACTTTCGCCTGGAGTACGGACGAAATGCCAGGAGTAGATCCAAGCGTTATCCAGCATGACCTACGAGTGGATCCAAAGCACCCAGCCATCCGGCAAAGAAGAAGAATAATAGGAGAAGAAAGAGACCTTGCGGCACGTGCTGAAGTGCAAAAATGCTTAAAGCCGGATTCATCAGGGAGGTGTCCTACCCCAAGTGGTTGGCCAACGTCGTGATGGTTAAAAAATCAAATGGCAAATGGAGAATGTGTGTGGACTTCACAGATCTGAACAAAGCATGTCCTAAAGACTTTTATCCGTTACCATCAATAGATAGATTGGTTGCTTCAACGGCTCAAAGTTCTGTCTTAAGTTTCTTGGATGCGTTTTCAGGATATAATCAAATAAGAATGAATGAGGAGGATTCGGAAAAAACATCTTTTATTACCTCGGCCGGAACCTTTTGCTACAAGGTGATGCCTTTTGGATTAAAAAATGCGGGTGCAACCTTCCAAAGAATGATAGACAAAGTGTTCAAACAACAGTTGGCCCGGAATGTAGAAGCATATGTCGATGATATTGTGGTAAGAAGTAACTCCTGGGCACAGCACATGGAAGATTTAAAAGAAACCTTTGACACCCTAGACAGATTCCAAATCAAGCTGAATCCGGAAAAGTGTGTATTTGGAGTTACAAAAGGGAAATTCTTAGGCTTTATCGTTGGGCAAAGAGGGATTGAAGTGGACCCCGAAAAAACCCAGGCAATCCTCGATCTATCGCCACCAAAGAACATTAAAGATGTGCAAGCATTGAACGGAAGGCTCACGGCTTTAGCAAGATTCTGCTCAAAACTCCAAGAAAAGTCAATACCGTTCTTCAGCATTTTACGAAAAAACAAGAAATTCCAGTGGAATCAAGAATGTGTAGACGCCTTTGAAAGGATCAAGGAGATGCTCAAAGAATTGCCAAAACTGGGTGTTCCGGCGCCTGGTCAAGACTTGTATCTCTACCTATCTGCCACGGATTGGGCGGTAGCGGCTGTGTTAATAATGGAGGAGGAGAAAAAAGAGATACCAGTATATTACACCGGAAAAATCCTAACTCCAGCAGAAAGCCGTTACACCAACATCGAAAAAATATTGTTTGCATTAGTCGTTGCATCTCGAAAGCTTCGACCTTATTTTCAGTCGCACCGGGTATTCGTTAGGACGAATTGGCCACTAAAACAGATAGCAAACAACCCAAACGCTTCCGGACGGATGGTCAGTTGGACTGTCGAGCTCACCCAGTACGAAATCCACTTCCTTCCTCGAACAGCCATAAAGGCACAGGCCTTGGCGGACTTTATAACCGAAACAACCTTTGCCCAAAAACAAAGAGAATCGACCAACCCATCGTTATCTTAGTTGACGGAGCTCGATGTAAGACTGGAGCAGGGGCCGGAATAGTGGTCCAAACGCCGGATGGAAGAACTCTCAACTTTGCGTTCCGGCTAGAATTTGAGGTAACAAATAATGAAGCAGAATATGAAGCCCTCATACAGGGTTTGGAGGTCGCCACTGCCTTAGGGGCAACAGGTTCTTTCTTATAATAAGACAGTGGTTCTCATTTGTGTCTTTAGAAAATTTTTTACATACCTTAAAAAGGGGGGAGAATGGGGTTTACCTCTTTGTTTGTTATGCAGAATTGGAAATATACTCAGATTCAATGCTAGTGCGCGACAAAACGACAACATTTACGAGGTCAAGGAGGAGAAGCTTGGAAAATACTTGGCCAAAGTCCAAGAGACGAAGGCAAACTTTCAGAGATGTGAATTAAGACATCTTCCCCGAGCAGAAAACATAGAGGCCAATGCGTTGGCTAAATTGGCCAGTATGGCCGAGAGAATGCCCAGTAGAGTCTGGATGGAAATAAAGGCAAACTCAAGTCTGGAGGAGATCCGAGTATGCACCATTGAATCGGACACAATAGCCAAGTCTTGGATGGCACCTATTGTTGAGTACATACAAAGCGGAAACTTGCCACAAGACAAGAGAAAGAAGCGGCAAAAACAAGACGAAGGGCTGCATCTTTCTTTTTAGAGCAAGAACAGCTCTACAAAAGATCATTCACGAGACCAGCACTTAAGTGTGTTACCATGGAGGAGGGAGCAAGGCTCATGGAGGAGCTACATGAAGGGACCTGTGGGAACCACCAAGGAGAAAGGGCAATAATTCACAAAATCCTAAGGCTGGGATATTATTGGCCAAGAATGAGGGAATGTTCAAAAGAATACATACGGAAGTGCATTAAATGTCAGGAACACGGCCACAAAATACACAGTCCCCCGTCCACACTGAAAGCCATGCTGTCCCCAATCCCATTTGCCATGTGGGGATTGGATATCGTTGGACCTTTCCCGGAAGCATCTCCCGGAAGATAAATTCATTTATGTGGCCATTGACTACTTCACCAAATGGGTGGAAGCCATGCCAACGGTATCCATTACCGCAAGAAAGTCACAGGATTTCATCTGGAAGTATGTGGTCTGTAGATTCGGGATCCCGAAGATAATAGTAACAGACAATGGAGCTCAGTTCAACTGTAAAAGCTTCCGGGCATTCTGTGAAGAGTGGAAGATTGACCTGAGATTCGCATCGGTCGCCCATCCACAAGCAAACGGCCAGGTAGAAAATGCGAATGGACAAATTGTCAAGGCTATGAAAAGGAAGTTGGACAGCAAAAAAGGGAGATGGGCGGAATTGCTACCTCAGGTTCTCTGGTCCTACAGAACAACCGAAAAGGGCCCAACAGGGGAAACTCCATACAGGTTGACCTACGGTCTGGAAGCGATTGTTCCGGCTGAGATTACAGTCCCATCAATTAGATGGGAATCCTTTGATGAGGAAAACAACAGTGAAGGGGTGAAAGACAGCCTTGACCTGCTTGAAGAAACAGGACTATGGCCCAAGTCAGGATGGAAAGGGATAAAGCGAAAGTAGAAAGATATTTTAACCAAAGAACAAGGGAAAGGGGTTTCGCTCCGGGTGAACTGGTCTTCGGGAGGTAAAGCAGCCAAAGAAACTAGAGCCCCAATGGGAGGGACCATTTAGTACAACGGCGAACAGGGCAAGCTTCATATCGCCTGAAAAATAGTGAAGGTTACGAATTGCCTCACTCCTGGCATGCTGAATGCCTTAAAAAGTTTTATGTATAAAAACATTTTTTACAAAGAACAATAAAATGAGGTATTCTTTTGAGGCAAAGTTTTTTGAAATATACCACCCGGCCAGCGAGCCTACAGGCTATCATGCCTTGAAATGTACCATCCGGCCAGCGAGCCTACAGGCTATCATGCCTTGAAATGTACCATCCGGCCAGCGTGCCTATAGGCTATCACGCCTTGAAATGTACCATCCGGCCAGCGTGCCTACAGGCTATCACCTTGAAATGTACCATCCGGCCAGCGAGCCTACAGGCTATCATGCCTTGAAATGTACCATCCGGCCAGCGTGCCTACAGGCTATCACGCCTTGAAATGTACCATCCGGCCAGCGTGCCTACAGGCTATCACGCCTTGAAATGTACCATCCGGCCAGCGTGCCTACAGGCTATCATGCCTTGAAATGTACCATCCGGCCAGCGAGCCTACAGGCTATCGCCTTGAAATGTACCATCCGGCCAGCGGCCTACAGGCTATCACGCCTTGAAATGTACCATCCGGCCAGCGTGCCTACAGGCTATCGCGCCTTGAAATGTACCATCCGGCCAGCGAGCCTACAGGCTATCACGCCTTGAAATGTACCATCTGGCCAGCGTGCCTACAGGCTATCATGCCTTGAAATGTACCACCCGGTCAGCGTGCCTATAAAGACTAGGAATTTACTTAAAAAGTTTTGAACGAAGGTGTAAAGACCTTCCATAAATAAAGGGGGACTTACAAAGCATTTGGAAATCCGGTCGCTCCGGATAAAGCCAAATGAGAAATATATAGAGCTAACTCGTAGGAGAGTTACTTAAAACGATTAAGAGATACAAAAGAGGTGGCAAGGGCAAAACACATTCAAAACATTACCAAAAACAGTAATCCAAAATACGACTATACAAGATCCTGCACTAAGAAATTACTATCTAAAAAGCATCTATTCTTTAGCAGGCTTCTTTACAGCGGACCCTTCGACCGGATTGGACACGCTCTCCGCAGAATTAGATTTTCCAACGGCTTGACGAAAGCCGGCAACCTCCTGGCGCATACCGCTATCGGGAGGAAGGAAAGAAGCTTGACCAGGCCCAAAGACTGTCTCACCAGGGAGACGACCGAACTTCTCAAAGTCTTCAAGGAAGTTGCTCTTCCGGGCAACGTTGTCAAACTCCAGCTCACTATACAGATCGTCATCCAATACTTCCCCCCTCTTCAGAAAGTACTTGGAGATGGTTTGGCGACAAATGTTAGTAATCTTCCGGCTCTGAGAGCCGAAAGCCTTTTTTAGATGGGCAATGATAGTTCCTTGCTTCTTCAGCTCCTCTTGGGTCCGACGGGCGTAGGCTGTATGCTTAGCAACGTCCTCCTCAAGCTGTAAAACCTGAGCTCGGTAGAGATCGCGGTCAGAACCCGCGGTAGAAAGTTCCTCATTCAGCTTGTCAATGCGATCGCTGAGCTTCTCGACATGTCTTAAAAGATTTTCAGAATCTGTTTTTTTAAAAAAAGAGAGCAGGATCGGTAAGAATAAGGCATAAGGACGAAAAACGGCAGAAAAGAGACCGATAAGACTCACCCTTGGCCGGGACCTTAGCACTTTCGGGTTGAGGGAGGGCCATGGCCTCCTCTAAAGCCTTCACCTTTTCCTCCAGAGAAGCCTTCTCGGCCGCAAGAGCAGCTTTACCGGCAGAAAGAGCCGTGTTTTCGTCCATCAAGAACTGCTTCTCTTGATCAAAGGCGGTCCGAGTCTGCTCATCCAGAGCATTCTTTTCCTCGGTCAGTTCGGTAAGCTCTTGAATAAGTTTGGCTTTATCTCCCACCAAAGCCTCATTCTGCCCGGCCAAAGCTTTTTTGTCCGCCTCAAGGGATTCAACTTCTTTCTCAAGGGCAGCATTCAGGCCCGCAAAATAAGCCTTATCTGAGGTAAGGGAATCCACGTCCCTTTTATGAGCAGCTTGTACCTGCCGCAACAAAACTTCCAAGTCAGACAAAGCATGCTTTGGTATCAAGACATCTTTTCACCGGAAGGTTTGCGGTGTACCTGCTTCAGGATACCCTCTGTGGAGGTTCTGGTTTCTCAGAGCAAACATCTCTTCCCGCAAATTCTTTAACTTCAATTCATATTCATCTCGAAGGCGAACACACTCATGGCGAGATGACCGCAACTCCTTGTTTAAAGTGTCTGTCCTATCTTTCACCTTGCGGTCAATCTCGTAATTTACGTGATCCATGTAACTATCATGATTAGAACGGGTTTGCTTCAACTCGGCTTCAATATTGTTGGCCCGACTTTTTTCACGTTGCAGGTCAAATTGAAGGTCCCGAGTCTGGACTTCGGCGCTTTGGGCCATTGACATAACCTAAAAGAACGAAACATAAAAGGCTTAAGGATATCAGAAAGACATGGGAGAATGGGAGGAAGACGGCACTTACTCGAAAAATGCTTTGCCACATCAGGTTGAAGACCTCTCCCGTGGGAATGGAATGACGCATAATAGCATCAGCTCCTCCGCTCCCGGCCCTCAGTTTTTCCTTGGTGGCAGTAACAATGGACGGAGGGGCAAAGATCCCGTCCGGATGGTCAGACAGTCTTATCGCTTCCTTCCAGGCGTCGGTGTATCGAGCAGCATCAAAGGAGATCTTGCGCAAGGGCTGCCCAAGATAGTAGAACCATCCCTCCTTCTGGGAAGGACCGGTGAAACCCCCTGAGCAGGAGGGGGTGGAGAGGAGGAGGAGGAGTAATGTCCTCCCTTTGCCTGTCTTCCCTTGCTTACTTCGGAGCTCTGGGTTCTCAGGCACAGGTCGGTATTCTTTCACCCCCTCGGGTACTGATTCATTGACTCCAGGGACGTCATGTAGGGTTGAGGTGCCAAGAGTCCACGGTCCCTTTCAGTCTCAGAAACCTCCGTTAAAACAGCCTTCGGCTTTGATACAGTTTTCTTCCGAGGTTTTTGAGTACCGGAAGCCGGAACAGCAGAGGTAGGGTGGGCCGGATCGCAAGCAACCTCGTTGTCAGTAACGGTTATGGGTGCGCCTTGAGAGCCTGAGAAAGAAAGGGTCAGCATAGAATGTACAGAAAAGGAAAGGCAAAAGTTTCCTTCAAATAAGAAAGAGCAATACGTAGGTTAGTATCTTCCAAGACAGCACCGTGGGCCAGATCGGAAGAATAATATCCTGCCAAGTCAGGAAACAATTCACAAATTGGGGTTGGGTGACCAGATCCCTGACCCGGACGAGAGACAGACCCCTGGCCTGAATCAGGAGTAAGAGGGAGAAAGACACGACGCCCAGACCCTGGACTCACGTACCAAGTACCTGGCAAATCACCGCTCGATCGGGCTGGAGACCCGGTAGTTCTCTTTTTCTTCTGGCCAGAATGGTCCTTGTCATTATCGCCTCTTTGTCTCTTCTTGGAAGAGGTGGCATCCCCGAGGAGCCTTGTGGCCGCATCAACAGCTGCATCAACAAACGCATAGTAATCGACTTGCTCATCACCCATCTTGAAGTTGACAAAATTCCAGCTGTTGAAGGGCCCCACCTTATCTCCTCTAGAAAAGAAATCTGCCGGAACGACGTGAAAGTAAGAAAACGGTAAAAGGTAAAATTTAGGTGAGACTGACTAAATAAGACTTACTATGATATTTCTTCAATGAGTCCAGGCGCGCCGAGAGTAAAAAATTGGGAGACCGTAGGCTGTTTTTTGCTTATCATCTTCAGGATTTTCGAGATAGGCATTTCTTGCGCCGGGGAAGGAGGACAGCTAAATTGGCCTTTCGGGATCGAGGGACAGTAAGGAACTCCCAAAAATCGGCCTGGTGGTGGGACAATGACAAACCATCGGGAGTTCCACCCGGAAGACGCTTTCTTGTAATCAAAAAGAGAAAAGCCGGCCTTCGCCTTGATAGTCAGGCTATCAGGATCGTCCCTTGTGGAGTAGAATTGGGCGAACTCGGTCGCTTCTGCCCGAATTTTGTTCTCCTCACAAAGGAGAACATAGGCGTGGAGGTAAGAAATTGCCTTCGGGTGTAGGTGAGCGAGCACAAGCAACGCCGAATTAGGAAACCCAGAACGAATGGATGAGGGGGCACAGTCAGCCACGAGAGAAAAAATCCGCATAAACGGCATATCCAAGCCCAAAATTATCGTGGGGTGAGTCGGAAGAAGGAAGGTAGATGCAAGTACCCAGTGGGACTTCGACGTCCTTTAAACAGGAGAGAAGGGAGGGGGTATCCAGGGAGGATGAAGAAGGTTCTCGATCAGCAGAAAAGGGTCGGTAGATTTCAGATAAGTAGGGCGAAACCCTTGAGGCGAAAAAGTACCTTGAATCGCCTCTTTAGCAGGGACAAAGTTCGCGGCTGCCTTGTTCTTCTTCGAGCTAGACGAGGCCATCAGAACAAGAAAACAGAGAGCAAGGACAAAGCAAAGGAGTGGAAAGATTCGAAAGAGGACGCAAGAGGAGGCGACGGAGTCTGGGCAAACAAAGGAGGAAGATATCTGAAAGAGTTCGAGACTAGAGCTTCGAGAGAAAAGCGATTCCCGCCCAGTTAATGAAAAATAAAAAGGAGACCCCGCACCTTCCTGGAAACGGGGCACTGACACAGAACGACTCTGCAAATTCTACATCGAAAAGGCGCAGGCACGGGCCGGAGCGTAATTCGAAAAAGAAAAGAGAACTTGTGGGACTAAGGGGAGGCGATGGCCGGAAGAGCAAAAGGCCGTAACGTCAAAAAAAAACACAAACAGAGGCACATGCTAAAAAGTTCTACTTTTTACGTTTAGAAGATCAAAAGTAGAACTTGTGGGACTGATGAAGAGGGAAAAAGTACGAGAATAAGAAAAGGTAGAACATCCGGTCCCATGTGACTGGAAGGAACAGCTTAGAACAAGGAATATCGCCGGATCAGAGTGTGATCCGGCCGGATGAGTAATTAAACATCCCGCTTACATGTAAATGCCAGCCTGGCAATTAAAAAGAAAGACAGGCTGGCGACTCTCGATCTAGCAGTGTAAACACTATAAATAGGGGTTCAACCCCACAATAAAGGATACGTTTTCACGTTCGAAACTACACACCGTTGCATTATCTACGCGATTCTCTCTCTCTCTTAAGCTCGGTCACACAGTAACAAGGTAACTCGACGAAGCACAAATGGCCTAGCAGTAGAATTGGAATCCGATTAGAGTTTAGGATAGGAGGTTAGGGAGTTTAGGAATTCACTATTTCATTTTAGTTGCAATATCGTCTTTTGTTTCTCTTCCGTTTAATCTTTTAATTAACTACTACTTAGTTGTTTCTATTTCTTTTTCTTGTGTGTTCCTTTGTTTTTTTTATGTTTCAGAACCATGAGTTCCCGACCAAGACGAAACTCCAAGTGCAAGAGTGGCACCATCTCTTCTTAGGCTCCCGAGCCCGCACCCGCGCCTGTCCATCTTCCCACGGGTCTTCTTGATGGCCGCTTCATCAACGAGGAGGCCCGGAGCTGGTACAATCATCCTAGCATTCGAGAATTCATGCGGGAGTGCACTGTCGACCCCGAGCTCTTCTCGGACCTCGGGCTTCAGGAGGTTATGGACCGCACTGGGTAGGGGTGTGTCCTGAACATGAGTGGTCAATACTGCCCTCGTCTCATTAAAGAATTTTACGCCAATGCTGCTGAGGAGGTGGGGCTCGGGCAACCTATAATTATCTCCCATGTCCATGGCCAGCGCATCCGCATCACCCCGGAGTCCTTTCTATGCTTTTTCCAGCTCCCACCCGAGGACTTCCACTACACCACTATCATATTGGTCGGGGACCTTGGCGCTCACCGGAGGCACTACTTGTCCACTCTCCCTCAGCGCAGAAAGAAGAATCAGGCCGGGAAAGATGTTAAGGTCTTCATGACCCTAAACATGGTGCTTTATTAATGCTTTGAGTTGGCCCTTAATTGCATTGTGTGAGATTTCTAGTAATTCTAGGGTTTGGTTCTAGAAATTGGATAAATTAGGGATAAACCCTCACTTTCAATTCTCTTAATTAGGGATTGTAATTTTAGGGCTTTTGTGAAGAACTTGTTTTAATGCTATCTAAGTGCTCTTGCCCCTTTGGATTTAAGTGGTTTGAATTGATTGGATAAGAATTAGATTTTCCATGATTTGGAAGACTATGATATTAGTTCTGAAAGACAATAGGTGTTGAAGTGTATTTATGAGTGAACTTAAGTGGCCAAGTGGATTCCCACTATCCTAGAGTGCTTTTACCCCCATTCCATACTAATTTGGTTTTACTTGAAAATTTTACTGTTTTACCGCTCTGCTAATCAACCAAGCTTGTCTCTGGCTAAACCCCATGTAACACCCAAACTACAACATCATACTTAACAACAATTCACAGCGGAAAACACACCTCAACATTTACTTAATTCCTTGGTGTTACACGCCGTTAGCCACCCTACGTGGCTAACAAGGCTAATTCTTACACATTCTATCGGTCTGATGGACCAGATTCCCAAGCACTTACACAATGCAATCCCGTTCCATTCCCAACAATCCATATACATTTACATTCCAGCTGTACCAAGTATTTACAAACCAATGCCGATAACAGTTTCGGTCTTACTACACCTATGATACATAAGTAATTAAATGACTACCCTTGCACAAACAACCACCCGTCCTACTCTCGAACGGCTGCCAGCTCCATTGTACCTGAAAGGGAAAAGGGTGGCCCCAAAGGGGCTCAGCACCTTTGCTGGTATAGTAATCGTGCAGCTCGCATACTACCGGGTCACGCACAACTAATTGTCGTCTAAGCATGCAATTGATTATATTTAAATCATGCATGTAGAACCATAAACACATAACACATTAACATACATACAACACCCATAAGCATAGCAATACTCATTACATAGCAACAGCATACACATAACATAATAGGAACGAATCCCTTGAGGGAAACAAACCAAGCATTAGTTAGCCAAACTTGGTAAGCCTAGAGAATGATTTCAGTCTCATGTTAAGCTCGTTACACAATAACTTAATGTTCTTCTTAGAGAATGTATACTTTACTTGAGATGTGTCAGTTATAATATAGTTCCGAACACACCGTACACAATAACTTTACTTAGATGTGTTGGTCTTAATATAAATCCGATCACACCATACGCCATAACTCTACTTAGAAGTGTCGGTCTTAATATAGATCCGATCACACCATACACCATAACTTTACTTAGAAGTGTCGGTCTTAATATAGATCCGATCACACCATACACCATAACTTTACTTAGAAGTGTCAGTCTTAATATAGATCCGATCACACCATACACCAATCCCCCTAGCCCGAACAAAAGTCAGGTAGGAAAGCCTTTTATTGGGCTTGTGGGTGATTGTAATCCAAGAAGGAAAGACAACCAACAATAGAGAGGGAGTTTAAGCGAATATAGACATCAACTCCCAAAAACACCTTACACATAATCCCCCTAGCCCGAACAAAAGTCAGGTAGGAAAGCCTTTTATTAGACTTGTGGGTGATTGTAATCCAAGAAGGAGAGACAATCAATAACATATAGGGAGCTAAATCAATTATAGATATCAACTCCCAACCATACATGCACGACCGAGACCCCCCGGATTCCTCACCCCCAAATATGTATATATATATATATGTTTGTTAAAAGTTCCTTTATGGAACCTTTCACAACACGTCACCATTTGGTGTTACAAACCTGGTTAAACACGCAAGGGAGGTAAGTCACCATAGACTTACATGATCAAACAACCTTCGTTACACAACGACATACACAAAAGGGGTAAACACCCTTACACACAACAACAACACACACCTAACACAAGGATAGCCGTAGTTAGAATGTTCCCATGGGTTGGGTCGTTAAATCTGAATACCGATCTCTTATGTGATCCTAGAGTCGGTTAGCCGAGGTTTAACACTTTTGAGGTTAAACGGTATCGGGACTAAATACGCCACATAATGAATTATTGTAAAGTCATTTCATGCTATATCTTGTAAGGTGGCAAACACACAGAAAAATAGGTTGGCACACAAGCCGGTGTAATCCAGTAGAACACAAGTTGCAAGAAAACCATACCGTACACCGTCAGTCGTTTCGGTTGCCTATTCTCCCTCCGAGTCCCAATTCTCAAGTTCTAAAACATTCATCCAATTTAGGTGGTTAATTGTTTCCAATTCACTTAGCTGACTTAGCCACTAACAATCCCCAACTAATAACCACTAAGTCCTTATAAACTTAACCTTAAACACTTAAATCATTTTACTTAACTTAATATCTTAAATCCTTATATACTTACCTTTCAAATCATCATCACCCTCCTAATGGTGGACTACTAATACCACCCTTTCTTTTCTGTCTTTTTTTTAGCCGACCGACCTTGCAAGCGAGGTCCCAAGGTCGGTCGGAACCAGAACACTTCCCCGTTTGAAAATTTTAGCCCGACTGACCTTGCCAAGGTCAGTCCTAAGGTCGGTCTAAGTCAGAGAGCTTCCTGGATGGGTAATTTAGTCCCGACCGACCTTGCCAAGGTCGGTCCTAAGGTAGGTCGAAGTCAGAATCTTGTTTCTAAGTGCTTATTTCACTCCAAACCTTACCATAAGTGTCCTAGTATGTTCTAACATCATCTTGGCACTTTAACCCACTCTTAAACCATCCACCAAACTCTTTAATCCACCCACAATCAAAACTCCTTGATCATTTACTCAATTTCTTACTAAATCCTTAACACTTAGAACTTAATTCTTTACACTTCCAACATGTAAACTTTGCTTAAAACCCTAACCAACCAAAGTGTTTCTTCTCAACCCTTTTTGATTACCCTCAAGCATTATCAATCACCCTCATCTCCTTAACTCAAACTTCTCAAGATATCCTAAGGTTATGTTCTCTAGTTCACACCTAAGTTATTACAAGGCATAATACCTCATTTACTACCAACTTTTACACAAGCCTTAACAACATTCTTTCCATGACTTGGGTGTGTCCAAATCACCTATTTGATCTCTAAATCCTCTAAGACAATTCTTAGGTCATCCTAGCACTCAAGAACCCTTGATTCACATACCTCCACCAATTTAACCCTTAACAGTCCCTAGCACAACCTAGGTCACCATACTTCATCAAAGAACTTAAAACTCTTAGTTTCTCAACCAAATTTTGCCATAGCTTCTCTAGTATACTCTTACACCCAAACACTTAGTTTTTCATCCTTAAACAAGCCAAAGACATTAACATCCTCAATGAAGGTTCTTTACACACAACTACACCCAAAAAACACTAAATCACAATATAGTGCACAAACTTAAATTGCTTGGCACTTAGGCCCTTAAATGACATGGCTCTTAGGCCCTTAAATGACATAAATCTTAAACACTGAAGTTCCATATATATTATGCTTTCAACCTGCAAATACACACATCAATCTCATATGCCCTTATAATCCACCTTGTAGTTATTTTACTAACTCATTTTCCTTTGGCTCTTTAGATTGTTTATAAACAATGCAAGCTCAATTTCCTAAGGTACTAATCTACATTAGGAAAGATCATTTACCTTTTCCTCTTCAAGATTTCCTCTCTTCACTTGTCTTTCTTGATTGAAAACCGGCAAGAACTTTTTGTTCACTTGTCAATCTTCTAATCATTGTACAATTAAGGTTAATGAGATTTAAGTGTTACACCTAAACTCATAAATTAACCCTAGATTACATGAAGTGTTATAACAAACTAGAATTGGTATTTACCTTTGGACGTTGAAGAGAACTTAATTAAGAAACAAGACAAGACCTCCTTCTAGCTCCTTTGGAGATTAAAACAAGACTAATTCAAGATTCAAAACAAAACCCCATGAGAAGCCATATTCGGTAATGTACAAAAATGGAGGAAACTTGATTTTTCTTTGACTTTCATTACCTTGGAACAAAGAAGAACAATAAGGTGTAAGAAGTTGAGCTTTTCCTCCTGCAATGGAGATTATCCATGGAATCAAACTTGAGTTCTTGAAGTTTTGAAAAGAGGTAAATGAAGAGCTTGGTCTAACTAGCATAAATATGCCTTTAGAATTTGATTTAGAGCATGGAGTTGGATTTGGCAAGAGTTTGAAGTTGGAGAAGAAAGGTATTGTAGCATGGACTGTTTGGAGCTGGGAGAAGGCAGAAGAAAATGGGGAGGAATGAAGGAATGGGAAAGTGAGGTGAGAGGGTGAAATTGTGAGATATTTCACTTATAAAGCAAATAGTGAATTTACTTTAGTTCCCCCCTTCTTTCTTTAATTGGCTGGCTCATGGTGATGACTCACCACCATAAAAACCGGCCCCCCTCCAATACTTGGGATATTAATAAGCTAGTTTGACCAATTAATTTACTTATGTTGACTTAATGCTAAATTAAGTACTATTTGAGCACTATTCATAATTAGTGCACATATTTGTGAAATTTTTTATTTTCCATTGATTTAGACTTCCTAATGTGATACTAATTAGTACACATGTTGATTAAGGTGTAATCATGGGCATTTAGCCACTCAAAACCCATTTCTAAGACAATTTTTCAAAAACATGCTTTAAGACTCCTTAAAGCATAATTTATGTTTAAACTTGTTTTTGAGCTTGGTTTTCTTTGGAAATTGATTTAAAATGTTCATTAGCATGTTAATAAGGTCTAGGAATGACCTTTATGTCTTAAACAAGGTTACACCAAGTCTAGAGCAAGTATTTGCTTAAATTGACTTTATGGTGTTTACTTATGTTTTCTTTGGTTTGAATTGTCTACTAACATTTCTAAGGCACTTCTTAGCCTTATAATATGATAGTTTAACATTTAGTTAACATATTTAGGTTTGGGGCATTTCAATCTACCCCTTAAAAGAACTTTGTCCTCAAACTTCATAGTTTCCCACGCAACTTTTGATTAGACCACGGGGATTACTTGTAAGGTAAAACTTCCATAACAAAACATACTTCACACCACAACCTCGGACTCAAAGGTCCGGGTAACATAACAACATTTGTACTTACATAACAACCCTCAGACTCTCAGGTCAGGGTAACCCAACAACATTCAGACTCATAGGTCTGGATAACATTTATTACACATACCACACAACATGTCTTAGCATGTATAGCAATCGAAAATACCTTTTCCATCTCTTCATGGGCTCGGTCCAAAGACTCCAGGACATCACAGTCCTCGAGTCCCATGTCGAGTACATATACATTGTGATTTCGCAGATCCCTGTCGCGATGGACACCATCTGGTCCCCGTTCCTTTGGAAGATCAAAACAATCACTTACTTTTTAAACATATACTTCTCATGTCACCGGTCCGAAGGCAAAGGCTCATACGTCCTCAGCTCGTGAGCAAGTAATACAAAAATATTCTTTACGAGGTTAAGTAGAAGAAAATCCTTTATTTAAAAGTATCGATTAAAAGTTTGGAAATACCAATTAAAAAAATCCCTTTTTGAAAACTCAGTACAACTCCAAGTTCAACTTATGCTCATTGCATCCTTCCTTAACATGATTATTTGTGTCCACTTACAGGTAGCTTCAAGAGTCACCCTACCCTGATGTGATTAGCATCAGTGTTGAACTATCCTTCCACCCCAATTTGTGTTCGGCTTCCCTTGATCGCATGCAAACCAAGTTCCACCTCCCACTTCAATTTCACACCAGCAACTAACTCAACATTTACCATTTTCTATCTTTTAATCCTTCTAGTCATAATCACAAAGCAACACATCTCCAAGGGTGAAACTCTGTCCATCAACCATTTTCCAATTCACCTTTAACTAAGTTACCTAGGGAATTAAATTCTTGCTAGGTTCTATATCGGTTCCATACCACTTCATACATCACCATACTGTATATATATATTTTATCAAAATACAATACACAATATTACATTTAGTATTATATGAACATATACTGTCGGGGTTTTAGTTCCCCGGGAGTTTCTTTAATCCCTTACACTTGTACTCTCGCACAACAGTTAACAAAGTAGATACACTTATCACAATGGTATTCGCATCTTCTGTGGGCAACTACCACAATTAAACCATGAATGAATACGTATGTTCATGTAACATACGCACCAATCATCAAAACAAATTATTTTGTGCTATACACACCATAGTTCACGTACACTTGTACGTAAACATACACTAAGTGAAATACCCCGAACATAAATAAGGTGATTAAATCATTCTAATATGGTATTTAAGGGCCTAATAGTGCCTAAAGAATATTGGTGAAGAAAATAAAACCAAAAGAAAAGGGAAAATGCTTAAAAAGCGAAAGATGTAAAAATGAGTTACATAACCATAGGAGTTATGTGACCTTGACTAGGATCCTAGGTTGATTCCTAAGGCTTATTTATGCCTAAATAGTATGTAGAAACAATTCTCGAAGAAAACGGATCCATAAATGGATTAAAACAAAAAACGAACCTTAAAGCGCGTCTTTTAAGGAAACCGGGAAAACGCGACTTTAAGCGGGTTAAATAGACCCGTAATAATTTTAGTCAATCAAATGTCTATATTTAGACATTAGTGAAGGCCTAGAACCATTAAAAATAATTAAACGAGAAAATTCCGGAAAACGGGTTCCGGTAAGTGAATAATGTAAAAACTAAAAGTTGTGGGGTGCTAAGTGTAATAAAACCAAAATATCTCCCCATTTGCAATTAAAAATCAGAAACCCCTTTGTTGGGTGTGTGTGGGACAACTGCACTCTCCCCCTCTCTTTTAATTACTTCCTAACTCACTAAAAGACAAAAGAATAGAGTGGAAAGTACAAAAGTGAAAAAAAATAGAAGTCTCTCTCCTACACTCTTGCCTCTCACGTTTTCCCCCCATCTGATTCCTTCTTCCTCCTCCAGCCTTGTAATGGCGATGTGAAGAGCCCTCTTCACCAAGCTCTTCTCTCCTCTTGTTTAAGGTTCAAACCTTGTCCAAATCTCATAAAAAATTACACCATTGCACTCCTCTTCTCTTGGGCTTCATTTTCCACCTTTCAAAAGTTGAAAAGCTCACACTTCATCTCCATGGGTGTGGCTCATTTTGGATCTTAAAGACCACCATTGTGACCCCCTTCATCTCCACATTGTTCTAAGGTAAAAATAGTCTCAAAAGTTCATCTTTTTCCAGCTTTTATTTGCAAAACGAAAATACAAGTTCAACCTTGATTTTCTTTCCCTTCCAGCCGGTTTTGGTTGGCTATCTTGGAGCTGGAAACCTTACCTCTTTGCTGTCCAAAAGTTCCACTAAGGAACACAAGGTAATACCCCCCTTATAAACCCTAACATGTATTAAGTTCTAGATTAGTTTAAGGGTTAGTTTTGCTAAGCTAGTGTGGTATGTGTGGATGGCTGTAGCATCACCGAATTAGTGAGCAGAGAACAAGAATAAGAAACAAGGAAGAAGGAAGAAGAAAGGAGAAAGGAAGAAAGAAAAGAAAACTAGCAAGTTCAAGGTAAAAGAACTCACCTTTGAGCTAGTTTTGTATGTAGTGAGAAAACAAAATTTTAATGCTTATGTATGAGAAAATTTACATGGTTTGAGTATTGGTAGTGTTATTGAATAATGAGGAAGAGATTGAGTTGTTTAGTGTTGATTAAATGATGAATAAAGGCTTGGAAGCCAAGGGAAGTAGATTGGGTATGTGCAGGAATTTAATGTGTTGGTAGTAATGGTGGCCATGAATCCGGTTCCACCGGTTCCGGTTCCGGAAAATGAGTATTCGGATTCGGAACCGGTTCCAGGCGGTTCCGGGGCAGTTCCGGTTCCGGACTCTGTATTCACTTTGGATTCGCTCAAATCAATGGTTCCGACCGGTTCCAAAGCGGTTCCGGTTCCGATCGGTTCCGACCGGTTCCGGGGCGGTTCCGATCGGTTCCGGAAAGATTCGATCGGCTCTAGTTTCTTCGTTTTAACTCCGATTTTAGATCCGTTTGCGCGCACACGTTGCTCTTTTCGTCCACTTTACTCCTAGATAGGTTATTCCTCAAGTTTATAATCTTAAATGTGTAAGAACCAAAGACTTAAATTTTTGTATTGAATTTGCAAAAATTAAAGAGCAAAGCGGATTTTATTATATGATTCACTGCCTCGTTAAAACCTTATTAGGTAAAAACCCTTTGGTAAAACCCTAATAAGGAAAAAGAGTACAGCTACTAATAGGTTACATAATTTCAATTTGGAAGGCTTAAAAGATTACATGGAAAGAAAGTAATACTAATACATTCTAAAAGATTACAATACAAAATAGAAGTCTTAAGTGGTGTTGTCCCCATTCATCTCGTACCAATCATCATGTTGCCCCTCGTATTGTAATGCGTGTCCTTGGCATCTCAGCTCGGCTAAGTCTCAATCATACTTCTCAACACAAACCTTGATTGAGTCCGGTGCAAGGCTTGATCTCTTTTCATCCAACACTCGTTTGCCCGCACTAAACGCCGACTCTGAAGCAACAGTTGATGCTGGAATTGCTAGTATATCTCGAGCTATCGTTGCAAGGATGGGGAACTTGCCTTCATGTGCTTGCCACCACTTAAGAACATCTATATCACCATCATCATCAAAACTAAAAGTGAAGTTAATGTAATCATCATAAGTACAAAATCCCTAACCCGATTGAACTGATCTTGGTCTTTTCAAAATACTAGAAATCAAAATACTTCTTTTGCTACCGGGGCGTGGTGGTTTAGAAGAGGAACCACTACCACTAGCAGAAGAAAGCTCATCCGGACAGTACTTTGAAGTGTACTCATCATGTAGCTTTTCAAGGCTGCATTAACTTTTTCTACATATTGTTGAACATAACCATCATTGGGTGTACCTCCTGGAA
Source organism: Limonium bicolor (assembly GCA_023374045.1). Classification (NCBI taxonomy): domain Eukaryota; kingdom Viridiplantae; phylum Streptophyta; class Magnoliopsida; order Caryophyllales; family Plumbaginaceae; genus Limonium; species Limonium bicolor. The sequence goes on along the minus strand of CM041777.1, from coordinate 192,885,331 downwards.
TAATACTATAATAATAATCAAGCAATTTTGTTAGACCATCCAATTTTATTTGAGGATCAAGAACAGTTGCCATACAATAAGCCAAAGGAAATTCATTGAAATAGTTAAACCATTTGGACATCATATCATAAATAACACCACTAACCTCAGCAACATTCTTGTTCTCATGCAAAACATGGAAAATACTAATGCATTCATTTATGACAAGATGCACATTAGGTTCATAAACTAATGAAAACACCTTAGTTGCACTATCAAAGCATTTTAAAACATTATGTATGGCATTAGCCTTTACCCAAAAGTCCGCACCCATTAATTGTTGATTTTGTTGAACAACCATAGTGTTATACAAACTAGTCCCAACGGCTAGTTTGACCAACAGAGTGCACGCCCTCCTCCCAAAACGACGTTGTTTTGGCCGAATTCCAACGGTAACTTTGACCGGTTCCGGGGCAGTTCCGGTTCCGGTTCCACGGTTCCGAATCCGACGTGAATCCAGGCGGTTCTAGGCGGTTCCGGTTCCGGTTCTGGTTCGGTCCCGTATCTCAAAACTTGTATTCGGATTCGATTCAAAGGGGCGGTTCCGGTTCCGAATCGGTTCCGGCCCGGTTCTGGTTCCAATCGGTTCCGGGTAGATTTGCCGGTTCCTGGTAGATTCGGATTCGGTGGCCACCATTAGTTGGTAGTGCTTAAATTGATGTGAGCATTGGAATTGTGTTAGTGAGCTAAATGATGTGTGGGCAATGTTCAAATTTTAGGGAACCTCTGTCAAAATTTGGGTAGAAACTAGATGACTTAAGTATTTAAGTTAAGGAGGAAAGAGCCTAGGATTGACTAGGTGAATTTAAGTGGCTAAATTGCCTTGGTTTTGGATTAGAAGAGAATGATGTATTTGGGTGAATTTGGGAATGAGAAATGATGTAAGTGTGTGCTAGAATAGCATTAAGTGTAAACCATGGAAAGGGGTAAAGAAGAGGCAAAATCTGTGGCATAGAAGACTAGAGAATAAGTGCAAGCTCTTGGAGAATGTAAGTGTGAAATTTGTGTAATTTAGACATGGATTGAGTAATAAAGTTAGTAAATGATTTAAGAAGGGTTAATGAGTGTTTTAAGGTACTTAAACATGTAGAAAACATGTGGAAATGATTAGGAAAGGATTGGGTAAGAATTGAGGTGAATTTGGAGTTCAAAGTGAGTAATTAAAAGGAGTACTGGGCTGGACTGACCCTAGGACCGACCTTGGTAAGGTCGGTCAGCCTGTAAATTGCAAATTCGGAGCATTCTGACTTCGATCGACCCTAGGACCGACCTTGGTAAGGTCGGTTGGGCTTAAATTTTCAAATCCGGAAGTCTTCTGACTTCGACCGATCTTAGGACCGACCTTGGTAAGGTCGGTTGGGCTGAAAATTTGTAAAAACATAACTTACTGGCTCCGACCGACCTTGCGACCGACCTTATAAGGGAGGTCGGGTAAAAAAAAGAGAGTAGTAATCATATATGTATATGTATATATGTATGTATACATATGTAAGGCTTTGGTGGTACACCATTAATAGAGTAATAATGGTGGGAAAGTAAGTACATGAGTAAGAAAGCAAGTTTAAGGAATAATGGGAAAAGAATGATTTTTATAATCAAGTATGAATTGTAAGAACTGGTAAGTGTACATTGGAAGTATTAATGAAGGAATGAGTTAGGTCAACAATAGATCATTGACCATACAACTCCATGTATGTTATAGGAACCGAATAGTTGAACACCGAAGGAAAGTCGGAGTTTGAGTACGACGGTGAATGGTATGATTTTCTCATGCCCTTTATGCTACCTTGGCTACCTGATTTGTGTGTTTATGTGATCACCTAAATAAGATAAATGCAGGAATTGGGTTTTTAATGCACTTACTTGTGCTTGTATTATATTGTTCTTGTTGTATTGTCTTGAACCTATAGTTTGTATAATTCATGAAATGTATGACTGTGAATGAGGTGTATGTGTGGCTTGATGTGTAGTGTATTAACCCATGGTACGGAAGGAAGGACTTCTAACTAATTCCTAACCACCTAACATTCTAACTTGATTAATTGGTAAAATGGAATGAGTAGAAGTCCGATATAGTTTCGGCCACACGTGAGGATGAGGAGACACAAGAGGTTGGATCCGATTCCTGGCCTTAATCTTTTCCATGGACCAAATCCCTTAGTTGGGTAGCATCCTGGATTAGTGAGCCACCCTAAAGCCCGGTGGTGGGATATCATAGTCCCTGCCCGGAGGTCATACTGACTTAACTTGAGTATGTAAGTAAGAAAAGTATCTGTATTGTAACGGTCATGGCTAGTGTAAGTCATTACCATGAGTAAAAGAGTAAAGTACACCCGATTAACCCGGGTGAGTAAAGAAGCTAACAAGTATTGTGTATGTATTGGAGAAGTGTATCTCCGTATTCGGTAAGTATGAACGGTTGACTCGTATTGTCTTCCTTGTATGTATTGAATGGGATGTATGTATGATCTATGATGTGAAAACTTTGTACCTTATGGAAGCATGTATGTATGTATGAATAAAATGAACAGCATGTATTCGACCAAGTAGTCGGCGTACCCCCGTTAGCACGCGGGGTATGCGGATTTCATATGCAGCGTTTTGCTGAGCCCCTTGGGGCACTGTTTTTATTTTCCAGGTACCCAAGGAGTTTGATGGTCGTTGTAAGAGACCGGCTGCTATGCTTAGTATAGCTAGGGAATATCCTGGATAGCGTAGTACTTGTATACGGGCTTGTATCCCTTGAACTGCCGGTGTACCAAGCGGTGCACCTTTATGTATTTGGGAAGCGTGTAGACTTGTGATGTATGTGTAAGAGGTTAGACTTTGTTAAGCATGTATAGACTTGTGAGAAATGTTGTCTTTTGGATTTGAACCTTGGTAAACTCAGTATATTTTAAGGTAAGTATTGAGCAGTGTATTGAATGGAAATTGTATGTACTCGGTTTGGGAATTTGAAATTGAATCGTATTGTTTGTACTCGGGTATTCCGGTCCATCAGACCGATACTGTAATGGAAGTAGGCCTTGTTAGTCACGTGGGTGGCTAACGGCATTGTATCACCCGCCGTTGTGTAAGGAAGTATCCGCTGCGTAAGTATGGAAGTACGAGGAGATTAGACGGTAATGACGGATTAGCGGTAGGGGTGTTACAAAAAGTGGTATCAGAGCGAAGTATCGCTCTGATGACTGGAAATACCAAGTTTAGGAAATACCGAGTTAGAAAGTAGAAGCATTGGGTTAAGGGCTGAGTTATAGCGTGAGAGATACGCTAGTTAGGAACCACTGGTGTGTACCGGATACCTACAATACCAGACCCACCCTCCACATTCCCCGTTGTATAACTTGGGAAAGAACGCCAGAGAGAAGGAAAGTCCTCTCATACTCGAGCAAACTCGATCTGGCAGTTGTGAAATCATCATACAGTAAACAAGAATCCGACATATTGTATATTCCAAGAATTGGAAGTCCCGGAGATGGTTCCCGGTCGAACAACAATACCCGCACTTAATAGCGATCGAATGAGTACCCTAACCATAAGGAGGCTGCAACTTATGACAGCACGGGGCGACATGCTTACCAGTCACGAGAACCTGGCTGGTCAAGTAGCAGTAGGAAGAGAAGCTCTAAGCGTGCAACGACGCGGAAAGAGGAACAATAACGAAACCCGAGACACAAGTCTACGAGACAATAAAAGCTAGATAATACCACCAATGGTATACCAACTGACTAAGGACATAGTCCAGAGTGGTTAACTCCAAAACTACAATGCTAAAGAGGTTACAATACCTGGCTAGTATGCTTAGACAGCTACGAGAACGTTCACGGGATATAATCCGACAGGACTACAGGAGTAGTACCTAAACAAGCTAAGGCTCGGTATCCGCGGTAGACGTGTGGGAACGAGCGACAAGGAAAACATAGAACAAATAAATAGGGATCTCCAAGGATTGGAGAAGCACCCTGATTAATGACAGTCATGTCAAGATCACTAAGAAGTTGCTCAGAAGGTTGATCAACCCAAGTAAAGGATAAGTGGATCAATGGAAGAGCCGACAAGGTACCGAATATGCAAGGCAACAATACCGTGACCGGTACAGGTTAACCCAAAAACCACCAGTATCACGCACTTGCCACGACAAGTGCCGTAATAACAAGACTATTCATAAAGACTTTTAACAGACCACAATTACTGAGTAAAGTACCGTGATCACAATGAAGCAACTACAGGATCACACATCCTGAGGACTTAAAGGATGAGACCTTGGAAGGGCCTAACGGCCTGACCATTGCATAAAAAGGATATACGAGTTAGCGAGAAGCTAGACTTTGTAGGAATCAACCGGCACTGAAATGCCATGAAATTTTTTTTCTTTCAAACCTAAAATTTTTTCTTTTAAAACTCAAATAATTCATTTAAACCCCCAAATTTTAAAACCAAACCAGAAGATTCACAATAAGTTATCATAGGACGATATAAGAGGAGTCGACAACTGAATACTTCACCTAGGCATGTGACGAACACTACGAGTGTACAAAAATGAGATGTGGGACGACCGCACTCTGATGGGAGCTTGCGGGCCTGACAGGCCTACTTATAGGTTGGTCGGGTAAGTAGCAATGTATAAGTATGGTACCCCACATATGTATACAAGTGGTGTACAGAACACGAGAAGTAGTTGACTCCGTTCTACGGACGGCAGAGTAAGTTTGAACTAGAACAGCTAGACACCTTAGATGATCAAGGAAAAGGAACTCAGCTAGGTAATGAGTATAAAGGAACTCAGAGAATCCATCTGAAGATAAGAAATGAGGATTAGGAAGTGCAAAGAGTGCAAACTAGTAAGTGTAGACATCGGATATGTCACAAAGACTTCAAGCAAATGCATGATAGTTGGAGTAAATACCCAGCCTAACATAGTAAGGTAAATGCCTAACGTTAACACAATGAGCTTCAACAAACGGGGCGGAGTTCCCAAGAGCAATCATAAGATTACCACGAAGTATAATTCATTATTGGAGAAGGTGTTAAACCCAATCAAGAACACTAGAAGAAAGTATCAATGATCTACCCTACAATGGGAGACATTGCAACCCTAAACGGGAAAGGTTCAGTATATAGTACCGCAAGCAGTATATTGGCTGAACACAATCATAATTAGTAGCCAAGTGTAATGGTGTAACTTAACAACACCCAGGAGCAATCCTTGAAGGGTGTCTAAGTCAACAATAGTTGAATGAGGTGTCGCGATAAGAACCCGGGAACTAAATGAACACTCAATTAGAACACCGAAAGGATTTCACTTGTCGGGAAATACCCTAAATCATTAAAGGGCACTGATTAATGCCAGATTGTCTAAGGGGCCTCCCATGGGCGGAAGCGTAATGAAATGACCGTGCCATGGAGTCCAGTAATACCTCCAACCCTATGATGGTATACAAGGAGGTGGAAACATGTATAAGCAGCCCGCAAGGAGCATAGCTCGCAGCAATAAGGCTTAAAAGCCCTGAACCAACTACGTCATGTAGATTTAAATGGTTGCAAACCCACGTTAAATGATAAGAAGAACTGCCGAAAATGGCAAATAAAGAAATGTTATTTCCTACAATGAGCAGAATGACAATCGAATCACTCAATTTGAACCCAATATAACGAGTGGCTTGGAGTAATGGCCACCTCAATTTTAACACCCCGTCCAAAGCCAATCGTGGTTATCGCAAAACTTAACAACTCAATCACAATGATCGCAGCGGAATAAACTAGCACCGGGACCTTGCCACGGTCTGATCAAAGAAACATACGAACTTTACTAATTTACAACACTTATCCAAAATATACATACCGTCCAAAATGCCCACCAACCCAGTTTCGAGTATCTCAAGTGACAACATAAACTTCCATCAGTTTAAATATAAACAGACGGGCGCACATGCACAACCCGTGCTCAAAAAATAAAAACCCACCCTAAGTCTAACCGCTCCTACTCTCATGGTGTGACTTCATGGGCCGCTTACCTACAAGTGTAAAAACAGCCCCCAAAGGGGGTCAGCACGAATGCTGGTACGACCCTCTCGTGGCCCCCAAGCTAACGGGGCTACGACGACTAATTGTCGATAGCATGGAAGTTGATTAGAATCACAATCATGATATGAAATGCAATAAATCAACAAACCAAAAATGAACATACATAGTTCTCACACAAATGAACGAATCAAGCGTTCCCTTAACGAGTGGGTTAGTAATAACCTCCTCCAGATCTGATTCCACTTATCCTCAGTTCTCTTTAACTTACCTCAGTCTTATCCTTATCTTAATCTCATTATACAAACCGTTTCTAGAATGGAAATGGTTGTATCTTATCTTAAGCTTAGGATTTAGGTGATCCTACCGCACCATCTTAATGCCACCTACCTTGGACGGGAGTCCAGTGTAGCTGAGCCGGCAACCGACCCTAGGCAACAAGTCCGAAGACAAGTTCTTAAGCAGAGGACGGATCTGATTCAGATACCGACCCCCTTTCCTTAGCATGCATGACCGGAGTCAGTCCCGGGTTCCTCACTCCCCCCTTAAGTTCCAGTTAGTGAAAATCTTACAGACCATGTGTTAGTTAAACCTTAACGGGTATTAACCAACAGATACCAATATTTAACTCCTCTTCTTAACTCAATAAGTACTAAACTTAGTTAGTAACAATCTCAAGTCTCATGGGTTAGTGTAAAGAAAACACATTCACAACGAGAACAAGTATAACCGGTTGCATGCTTTATATTGTCTTAGTCATAGCAAATAAACAGATAGCACACAAGCCGAGGGGCACCTCGTTAGCAACCAGGTCACAAGAAGGACTGTACCGTTCACCATCGACTGTCATTTGTTTAACCTTCTCCGGGGTCCCAATTCACAAACCTAAAACATTCATTCATTTTTAGGCCATTAGTTATTTGCACCTTACTTAACTCACTTAGTCCTTAAAGATTCCCATTCAATACTCTCTTAAGTCCTTACCACTTAACCTTATAAACTTAATTTTAAACATTAAGGTTTATAGTTAACTTAACTTAATTCCTTAGGTCCTTAGGTTCCTAATCATCATTACCCTCTTAATGGGGTACCCTAACACCAATTAACATCTTTTGATCTTAAAGTTTTCTTTTTTTTTTATGTTTTTGGCTCGACCGACCTTACTGACCGACCTTACCCAAGGTCGGTCCATTCCAGTACTTATTACCGTTGAAAGTTTTTACCCCGACCGACCTTGCAAGTCCGGTCCCCAAGGTCGGTCCATTCCCGAGAGTTTTCCCCTCTGTAAATTTAAGCCTGACCGACCTTGTCAAGGTCGGTCGATTCCAGAGACTAATTCTCATACAAAATTTTAGGCATGACCAACCTTGCAAGTCCGGTCCCAAGGTCGGTCCATTCCAGAGACTCAATTCGTACACAAAATACAAGCCCGACCGACCTTGCAAGTCCGGTCCCCAAGGTCGGTCCATTCCAGAAACTCTTTCCGGAAGTGTAAACTGGGCTCGACCGACCTTGCAGGTCTGGTCCCTAAGGTCGGTCGGCTCCAGACCTTTGTTTCTAAATTCCCATTTGACTCCAAACTTCACCCCATATATCTTAGTATGTTCTAACCTCATTTGGGCACTTCAAACACACCTTAAGCCTTCCACTAAACTCATTAAATCACTCACCAATATCCACCTTAGTCATTATGCATTTTCCTTATAATAATGCCTACACTTGTAATGTTTTTCACTAGGCTCCTAAGTGGTGGTTCATACCTATTATAACCACTATGCCAAAATGTTTCCTCACCACTATAACATCATCTCCCAAGCATCTTTCACCATGTAAAATTCCTTTATGCAACTACTTAAAGTTCCTTCACAAGTTTATGCCTCCTTCTTCCAACACATTATTTCCTTCCTACTTGTTTACCAATATTTGCCTAAGTCCTAAATACACAAGTATATCCCAAGACATTCATTTGATTCCTAAATCCTCCATGATGATTCCTAAGTCATTCTAATTCTCAAGAACACCTTAAACTCACTCTTTTTCATCAAGACAACTCCTAAAGTTTCCTAGTGCTTCCTTAGTCATGAAATCTCCTTAACACATCTTAAACACTTAGGTTCTTCACCAAATTCTGACATGGGTTCTCTAGTATATTGTTACACCAAAAAATTTAGTTTTTCACCATCAAACAACCATGAACACCTAAATTCTCATCACACCATCTTAACACACATCATACGCCAAAACTACACTACATCACAACATTGCGCATAAACTTAAATTGCTTGGCACTTAGGCCCTTAAATGACTTGGCTCTTAGGCCCTTAAATGCATAAATTTAAACACTGAATTTCCCACATAATAATCGCCTTTAACCTGCAAATACACACAACAAGGCTCCCATTGCAATATAAATTCTCTTATAATTCACCTTGCCATTCTTAAACTATCTCCTTTCTCATTTGCTCCTTTGTCATAAGTTCACAAGTATAATCATTATTTTTCCTAGGTTTTATTGCCCTTTCCTAATGTAAACTCTAAGCTAAGCTTATCACCTATTCAAACCCCATCCCTTAATGCATTTAAACACCTTAAGGTAAGACATTTACCTTGCACTTTTACAAGCTTCACAAACTTTCCTCCTTAGCCTTTTTCCTTGAACAATCTCGGTCACTGAAATGGTAATGATCCCTCAGTTCCCAAACCCTCTCCTCGAGCAATTCACTAGTCGGAATCCTAATCTACCATCAAGCACTTCAAATTCTATCGAGTTACCTCGTTACCGAAAGAGGGAGCACAAGGGGGAGAGAACGAGGATTGATAACAAGGTAACAGTGGAGATTCTCAGGTATATCTCGCGTGTTCTTTATTGAGGGGGTGAACCCCTATTTATAGTGTTTCTCACAGGCCTTCTGGCCTATCACATTATGCCATCCTGGCACATAAATATCTTGATAGGCCTATAAAATATCTAATAAATACCTTATCCTAACTTCCCTACTTTCGATCGCTACTTATACTTGCTTTGTTCTCGTATCGACCGGCCACAGATGACCGGTCGTTATTCGTGCTATATTTGGCGTATTTGGCGACCGGTCACAAGCGACTGATCACTTTTTACATTGTATCTCATACTCCTGTCGTCCGGTCATGAGCGACCGGTCGTAGCGACGCTTTTGGTGACCGGTCTCAGGCGACCGGTCACTTCCTATGCTATGTTCTATGGTTCTTGACGATAAACGAAAGCGTCCGGTCACTGCTTGTGATCTGTTTGAGGTCTTCTGTGCCTAGACAGGGACGCCCGGTCGTTGCCTTGGCCTTCCTCTTCCTTTCTCCCCTGCTCTACTGGGCTATTGTTCTTTCTTTGGGGCTTCTGGGCATATTTTCCCCTCTTCATCAGTCCCACAAGTTCTACTTTCGGCGTCTTTAGCGAAGAAAGTAGGACTTAGAACTTGGCTCTTCCGGTCCGGCTCTTGGGGAATGAAAAAAATTTGCTTCTTTTGCGTTGGGTCTTGTCTTCTTGTTCCCTATCTCCCAGTCCCACAAGTTCCACCTTTTTCAGACAAAAGGGTGGGACTTATTACGGTCCGTTTGATGCGCGTGCCACACTCGCGTCTGTGCTTATACGAAGTGACCGTTTGTGGAAGTTTTATCGTCTTACGCACGCCAGCCGTCACTGTGGGATGTGCAGAGTCTCTATACTTTTCCTGCAAAAAAGCGCTTTTTTGTTTGTTTTTATATTTTAAATATTTCCGAAATTATTTTACCACTTTTAAAAGGCTTTGGGAGGGTGACGCTTTCTCTTTCTTTCGGTTTTGCGCTTCACAGGTTTTCGTGCCTTCTCTTTCGCTTTGCTATTTCTGCACCCTCTTTCCTTGCTCTGCCTCGTCTTCCCTGTTTACCTTGCCTCTGTACTTCCTTGCTTCAATGGCGTCTTCCAGCTCTAAATCGTCTCGCACCTCTGCTCTAAACGCCATCGTGGGTTCCAAATCGGGGGGGAAATTTCGCCCAACATTCTTGAAACCTAAGTCCACCTATTCTAAAAATCGGGAGCCGCTGCCTAGTATTCTGGATGTTAAAGCTCTCGATTCCCTCCTTGCGAAGGTGGAGGTTCCCCTTGGGACTCAGATTTTCCTTCCTTCTGATGATTCGCATCCCCTCGACGATTTCGGTCGTGTCTACGCCGTGTATTCCGATTTCTTTCTGCGTGGAATGGCGGTTCCTCCCCACCCGTTCGTAGTGGGTTTTTTGATTCGCCGTTGCTGTACGCTTGCTCAGCTTCACCCGAAGGCTGTATGTCAACTCCATGCTTATATTGCTCTCTGCGCCGAGGAGGGGGTTGTGCTTTCTGCTACGGAGTTTGTCCAGTTCTTCACCAGCAGGGTCGATTTCGGCAACTTTGACCATATCCGGCCGGTCTGGGTATTCGCTTTTCGAGTACAAGAAGCTTGCTCAGCGCTGGAATGCGCGGTGGTTGGTCATCATCCCGCCTCCCGGGCAGTACCTCGGGGTTGCCTATTGCCCTTCGATTATCAAGGGCTCCCTACACTGCCCTACGTCGCCCAAATCGGAGCTCCCCATGTCCTGGGTTCTGAAGGCGGTGAGTGACCTCCATCCAAGCGTGGAGGACTTTTTCACCGGCGTGCGCCTGGCCTCGCTTGCGCATTCTGAGGGTAAGAGTTTTCCCTCCTCCTGTTCTCCTTTTCGCTTTTTGTTTTGCCTCAGTTTCTCGTTACCCGTGTTTCCCTTTTGTCGCAGATTTTCCTCAATTGGGGGCAAAAGTGGATCCCTACCATAGTTGGCAGCTAGTGTCCTTCAAGACGGGGGAAGGGAAGGTGGACTACTATGCCACCCTGGATGCTGTGGAGAAGTCGGCTCTTCACGAAGAAGAGGCGGTTGTTGCTGGTCGGAAGAGGTCCGAGAATGAAGCTGAACACCCGACAAAGAAGCAGAGACCAGCGAAGGTTAGAGAAGAGGGGTCTCCTCGGACACCGGAGACCCGGTCGCCTGACACTTCAAATCAACCAGGTACTTGGTACACTAGTCCAGGTTCCGGCCGTCGGGTATTTCTTCCTCTTACGCCTGGGTCAGATCTCAATCTTAGTCCATGGGACGAGAGAGGGTGTGCATGTGCGGCCTCGTTCTTCGTGTTTTATCTATTCCGGCTTTCGTTGTTCTACTTCTTCTTCGCCTTGGCTGCTACCGGCTGCCGACGTCTGGTTCTTTTTTTTTGAGGTTATTCACTTGTGCGTGTTTCTCTGCTTGCAGTTCCTGAGGCCGAGAAGGCCGGGGCCGAGGAGGGAGCAGGACAATCTGGCGCGGGCGTGGTGCCCGGTCAACCGTTCTTTACTCAGCATCACCAGAAGACCCTTGCTTCGAAGGGTAAGGTGAAGCATATGGCCAAAAGGACGAAGGCCTCCGACATAGTGCACCTCGATGAGTCGGGCGCTACAGATACCGCTCCACAACAGGGGTTTTTGGACGAGACTGTCCCTTTTGGGTCCGGGGCTTCATTACCCGGGGGAGGCGTCTGCGGAGCGGGCGTTGTGCCGGGCGCAACTGAGGGGGTACCCGCGGACCCGGAGCTTTGCTCAAAGGCGATGAAGGATACTGATACCGCCACGTCGTCCTCACCTCCTCCGCCCACCCGCGATTCTTTCTGTGGGCCCTCTGAAAAGGTTGGGTGGTTCTACCACCGCGGCCGGCCTCTTCCTCTATTGTCCATGACGGAGTCGTCTTCCTACTTCGATCTGTGGAAGGAGGCGATTCGCCGGTCTGACTCTCCTAACGGTCTCTTTGCCCCTATGAAGACCGTGACCGCGGCGAAGGAGAGGTTAAGGATTAGGGAGGGTGGAGCGGACGCCATCATGCGTCACTCTTTCCCTCTAGACGACTCGCTCAACCTAATGTGGCAGGGGATCTACCGAGTGAATGATTCGTCTTAATGCTGGTATTGCATGCCTCTCTTAATTTTCTTACGTTCATCGTTTTACTTTGTACTGACGGTGGCTTTTGCTCAAAGTGTGGATGTGCACATACGGGCTCTCCGTTCGAAGCTTCGTCTTGAGGAGAGCCGGGCTCACAACGCCCAAGAGGAGTTAAGGATAGAGCGGTCTTCCAGTAGCATCTTCGTTGACACCGTTCAAGAGGAGATTTCCAGGCGGGTGCGTGAGCATACCGCGACTATAAAGAAGGAGCTGGGCGATGCTCGCCGGGCGTGCACAAGGCAGAGTGACGAGTATGAGGAGCAGTTGAAGAAGCTGCGCGAGGAAAGCTTTTCCCTCAAGGGTCAGATCCGGTCGCTGGAGACGGAAGTCGCGTCTCTAAAAAAGGTACGAAGTGAGTTTGCTGACGCCCAGTTGCATGCCTTTTCTGACTTGGAGTCCTTGGTGGGGCAGACCCGAGCTTCCCATGATCAAGAGGTCGAGAGCCTGCGTACCGAGAAGGCCACTTTAGCGCAGGAGAAAGCGTTGCTTGTTGAGGATGGGGCTAAGCTTGCACAAGAGCTTCGTTCCGCCTCTGAGGCGAATGCTCTCCTGAAAAAGGAGTTGTCGTCCTCCGAGGCGAGAGCAAAGGAGGTGGCCCGGGCGGGCGAGGTCTTGGCCTCCGAAAAGGAGAAGCTATCTGCCAAGCTCCACAAGTTGTCTGGTGAGCTTGCGGCTTCCACGGAGCAACGGCTCTCCTCCGAAGAGAGAATAAGGATGCTGGAGGAGGAGTCAGCTAAGCTGCGGCTAGAAAACTCCGAGCTGGCCACGAGAGGTGATTCTTTACTTTCCCAATCATTCTTTGTTGCTTTCGTCGCCCTCCCCTCTTTTTAATGAAAGTTTTCTCTCTTTATCTTTACTTAGACTCGAGGCCTGGGAATCCCGTCGAGGGGCTAGAGAAATTGAACCTGCGGATCGACGACCTTGAAGAAGAGTTGATTGCCGCAAATGCTAACTGCGATCGGTACCGGGCTTACGCTCATACCCTGAAGCAACAAGTGGCCGGTCTCGAGGCTTACTCTCGGAAGGTGCGGGATGACCTGTAGCAACAGAGCACGAAGTTTGCCCACCTGAAGGAATCCTTCACCTCTCAGTGCGGGAGGATGGTTAAATCATGCCGCCAAATTGTCTCGAGGTTTTTTATGGGCAAGGGGGAGGTCATGGACGACAGCCTTTACCGGGAGTTGTCTTTTAAGGATGTTGCACAAAAGACCTCCTTTCATGAGGTGATTGAGAATTTGGGCGTCTTCCTGGGGAGACGTGCTTTGTTCCTGGCCAGACGTCTTTCCTTCCACCCGGGAGCACCGCGCATCAGGGTGGTGCTGGTCTCCGGTCCTCTGCCGGGAGGTCTGGGTCTTCGGAGAGTGTACAAGGGGCCGCTGCCGCGAATCTCGACACTGTAAAGGAGACTTAGATAGGCCAGAGAAAACTTAGATTAGTTTTAGCTTTCTTTTTTTTTTTGTTTTGATGTGCACGTGCTTTCAACAGTTAATGGAATTACTTGTCAATTGCTTTGCTAATTAATGCCATTTTTGTTTCGTGACCGGTCGTTCTCTTCAACCGGTCATTTCCGTTTTGCGCGTGCTACCGATTGTTTTCTCTTAGTCGATTGTTTTTATTTTACGGGTGCGACCGGTCGCACTCATCGACCGGTCATTCCGTTTTTATCTTAAGGATGTGACTCGGTCGTTTTTGACGTCTAGTCGTTCCTGCTCTCGGCCGGCCGCATTCAGTGACCGGGCATTTCTGTTTGTTCTTTCGCTATCCTTGCTTTTGGTAGCCAAGCGACGGTACTCGCGGCCGTTCCCCTTTCCCTTCTCTTTTTCTCGTGTAAGGGAGAAAGAGTTGCGGGGGGGGGGGGGGGGGGGATCCGACCAGGGTACGGTGCGGCGTCCCACACCTAATGATTCACCCATTATAGGCGACCAGAGCTCCCGGGGTTTTCGGAGATGGTTTTTTTTTCATTTTTGTTCTTGTTTGAGTGCGACGACTCATAACAAAATTTTCAGGGCATTGCATCCTGTAGGGCATGGCCAGGGTGTTTCTTTTTCAGGGCATTACATCCTGTTGGCCTTGGCCCGGGTGTTTCTTTTTCAGGGCATTACATCCTGTTGGCCTTGGCCCAGGTGTTTCTTTTTCAGGGCATTACATCCTATTGGCCTTGGCCCAGATGTTTCTTTTTCAGGGCATTACATCCTGTTGGGCGTGGCCCGGGTGTTTCTTTTAACGCGCGGATCTTTCCAAAAATAATCCCCTTTATTGATGTTGTCAAAGCATTACATCGATTTTTACACATAAAATTTCTTGAGACATTCTGCGTGCCAGGAATGGGGCAATTCATATCCCTCGACGTTCTTTAGGTGATATGAAGCTCGTCCAACCTTTTGATGGATAATGTAAGGACCTTCCCATTGGGGGTCAAGTTTTTTGGGCTGCTTGACCTCCCTTAGGACCAGCTCGCTAGGGACAAAGCTTCGTTCCCTGACTTTGCGATTGAAGTACTTCTCTACCTTCCTTTTGTCTTCCGCCATCCCGGCGGCCGCAACAGCTCTTTTTTCTTCGAGCAGGTCTAGGCAGTCTTTTATTCCTTCATTGTTAAGCTGCTCGTCATAGGACTCCCAGCAGACTGACGGGATCATGATCTTAGCCGGGACAACTACCTCCAAGCCATAAGTTAATCTGAAGGGTGTTTCTCCGGTTGGTCCTTTTTCCGTTGTTCGGTAGGACCATAGGACTTGGTGTAGTAGTTCGGCCCAACCTCCCTTTTTGCTTTCTAACTTTCTTTTTAGAGCTTTTATGATCTGCCCATTTGCGTTTTCGACCTGGCCGTTGGCCTGGGGGTGCGCCACCAACGCGAATCTTACCTCTATCTTCCATTGCTCACAAAACTCCCGGAAATTGTCGCAATTGAACTGTGTCCCGTTGTCAGTTATTATGGTCCTTGTGTAACACCCCTATTTAGCGTATTTAAAGCGGAAATAAAAATACGAAGGGCGTACAGACCATCGGGTTCCAAACACCCGGCACCAACCCTCACCAATTACAACTTATAACTTACAAAAGCTACGGTCTGAACTCGAGAAAACTTAACACAAACATAATAGAAATTAAACATATCAACTCTCCACAAAACCTAGTCCCATCCCAAACGCTCATTCTCTTCGTGGCCACCTGTAAATCAACTCGTACCTGCAAGATGAAACCAAGCAGCCCACCCCAAAAGGGGCGGGTCAGTTCCCTGGAATGGAACTGGTACAATTCTCCAAAAGCAATCTTATAAAACATAACTCTTCAAAATAAATAGTAACATGAAAACAAACTCTTAAAAGTAAAACAGAGATAAAGCACTTCAAAACAATCAAGTTAAAGAGAAAAGAAAACAAGACAAAGATAGAGATAGAGAACTTCCAAAACAAGTCATCCACTTAAGTAGTCACACCACATAGTTAGTAAGCGTCCATTGTTGATGTTAGAACCAATTCCCATTAGGAGTAGAAAAACCCAGATAGCCACAAAGGACTAGGAATGAATGAGAGAAAACCAAAACCAGCAACTCAAGAATGGAATGAAACCAACTGGGAGAGATGGCCCCCACCGCCCAAGAACGTCCATTAAGGACAGGGGATATACAGCCCCTTACTGTTAACTACGTCCTCTCAGGACAAGGGATATACAGCCCTTTACTGTTTACCACGTCCACTAAGGACAGGGGATATACAGCCCCTTACTGTTCATCACGTCCACTAAGGACAGGGGATATACAGCCCCTTACTGTTCATCACGTCCACTAAGGACAGGGGATATACAGCCCCTTACTGTTAAATATCAATGCCCCTATGGGCGAGGGATATACAGCCCCTACTGTTCACATTAAAGACGCGCGCACGTCGAAAGAAAGATTCCCAAGATTGACCTTTTCCAATAATCCCGCTAGATCACCAACTACCCAGAGCAATACCAAAACACTCAGTCCTACAGAGTGCAGAAGCGTAAACCCTAAGCAGCCAATGCCTAACGGGCAACCAAGTAGAAGAAACCAATACCCAAGTGAGTTCCACATCCAAGGCTCAGTTAGTCACACAAGCT
>CM041777.1:192838321-192868704 GCA_023374045.1 Limonium bicolor | reverse complement strand
CTACCTAAAAATGAATGATGTCAAGCGAATCTAAGGCGTTGACTACCTAAAAATGAAATGATGTCAAGCTATTCTAAGGCGTTGACAACCTAAAATGTGAAAACTGGGTGGTATGCAAATGCAAGAACGCTGAAATGCTAACGATGCTAATGATGCTGATGATGCTGATGATGCTGATGATGCTGATGATGTTGATGATGCTCGGATGCTTCTGGGGACCAAAACCCGTGCCAATGCTCCTGGCTGGACCCAATGTGGACTTATTGCCATCGCCCCCAAGCCGGTGTGCATGGATAACTCATGGTAAAAACCCTGGGGACTTATTGCCTTCGCCCACCATTCGTTGATCCCAAAGTAAGCTGATATAACATAGGAGGATTTATTGCCATCACCTCGCCAACTTTTCTGTCGTGAGGTCTTGTGACGCGCCTGGATAATGCAAGTAGGTCTTATGACGAGCCTATATGAATGAGATGAATGCAATGTGTTTGATGAGAGTGGGTAAGCTAAAGGGTCTTATAACGAGCCTAATGGAATGCAACTAGGTCTTATGACGAGCCTAAAGGATGGTTCTAGGTCTTATGATGAGCCTAAAGAAATGCAACTAGGTCTTATGACGAGCCTAAAGATTGGATCTAGGTCTCATGATGAGCCTAAAGGGTGATTCTAGGTCTTATGATGAGCCTAAAGGTTGGATCTCGCACTGATTCTGGGTCTCGAACTAAAATGAGTCGGAAAGATAATGGTCTCGTGCAAATGCATGTGGTGAATGAAGTGGGGTTCCACCACGCGTAGTAACCAAGTGGCTAGCGAAGGGTACATGCCACCTGCGGAGACAACAGAAGAGTCTCCTACCGACCCCAACGATCGGACCCTAACGTCCGGAGAACCATTCTTTGGTTAACCTGCGGAGGAACGATAAGCCATATGGTCCTCCCCGCCTCCGAAGCAAAGCGAAGCAAGCCTCTCTCCGA
Organism: Limonium bicolor; assembly: GCA_023374045.1. Classification (NCBI taxonomy): domain Eukaryota; kingdom Viridiplantae; phylum Streptophyta; class Magnoliopsida; order Caryophyllales; family Plumbaginaceae; genus Limonium; species Limonium bicolor. Next base: position 192,867,730 of record CM041777.1, on the reverse strand, counting down.
TAGATTGGAAGTAACTATTCGACAAAAAGGAATAAATCATAGGAAAACCTTGTATATTGAAGAATATTCTAGAATAGTGTAGGCCCACAGAGACGGTTATACTCTATAGGGAGGTCTATAAATAAGAGTCATAAGCCATGTAATTCGACAGGCTTTAATCAATACATCACTTGACATTCTCTTTGCAACTTCAGTCTAAGTACGAGTTCCATACCATTTCATTTGGCGCCGTCTGTGGGAAAGGAACGTCGTAAGACAACCGCGATCCAATCCACAGAGTCACGTTTCTTGTCTCTCGTTTGACCATGGCACCACGATCAAGCAAAGGGAAGGGGAAAATGGCTGCAATCGGAGAAAGCTCGTTCTCAAAGGAAGACCCACTAGTAGAAAAAAGGCCTATTTCGGCGGTTCCAATGGGCCTATTTCGGCGGTTGTTAACCGCCGAAATGAGCACCGCCGAACTAGAGGTACCTAACTCGGCGGTTCTTAGGGAACAACCGCCGAGATAGGCCCCTGGGATTGACCGTTGGTGAGATTGACCATGGGTCTATCTCGGCGGTTGTTCTCTAAGAACCGCCGAGATAGACCCATGGTCAATCTCACCATCGGTCAATCCCAGGGGCCTATCTCGGCGGTTGTTCCCTAAGAACCGCCGAGATAGGTATATTTTTTTTTGTTTTTTTCCATCCCAGCTTATATATATATAATATATATATATAATATATTATATATATATATATATATATATATATATATATATATATATTCACCACATTTGGTTCAATCAGACCTGTAATAATGCTTCATCCATACAGGGAGCTCCAGCACACATTTAAAAAGTTATAAAAGCTCCCAATTAATACCAACGACGCACCACAATTTGAGAGTTAACAAGACCAATGCAATTCACACTTTCATTACAAATAAAAAACACCAATACAATTCAAATCTACCATTACACCATCCACAAGTGTACAGAGTTACATTTACATACTCAAAAAAGTTCACAAAACATCTTCATGATCATCAATTCATTAAACTTATGCAGACGAACTCCGACCATTCCTCAAGCATCTCAACAATTTGAGCATCATCATACTGACCACCTTTGAACACTTCTTCGTAAGCCTTGAAAAAAAAATGAACATTAATCTAAAATGTACAAGTCTAACAACATGTAGAGAGCATAACTGAAACTTTCAAAGAATGTTACCATGTCTAACGAGTGCTCTGGTAAAAGGCTTGCCGCTCCTACTATGTCACTCATGAATCTCATGACATAGTATCCACATTCTGAACCCCCAGGCTGCACCGGACACTATACAAACGCACATATTGACAGTTATAAACAAGTTTAAACATTATCACACAAATTTATCAATTGATAGAGTACCTTGACAGTGTTCCAAGGGATGTTACTCTTCATTGTTATACCCTGGAGTCTTAATGCAGCTCTCATGGAACTATATACAACAGCAATATATATAGTTTTAAGCATCAGTAGCAAGTTATGAAACAGTTAATGTTAAGTAATAATAATTGTTGTTTACGATAACAAAATAATTACCCCAGTATTGCGGTGGAGATCTTCGGTCTCTTGGCACCCGCACCAAGTGAGTCAAATTGCAAGATTCGTGGGTGCTTCCCCATCACCAGCACAAGCAATGACCAATGTCGACTGTCCACAAATTACACAATGTGTTGAAATCATTAAGCAACTAACACAAACTATATGTTTTAGATAATACTAAGAGAAATAGTCAAATATCATACTCTGAATGATATGGCAGCATAACAAATGACTTGTTCAAACATTCAAAGAGGGCATTCGTCATATATTGCATAAGGCCTTGCGGATCACTTGTCATCTGGACTTCACTGCACACAGCAGGACACAGGAATCCAAATCTGTGATCTTCATAGACAGTGATCGCCTTATCATGCACCCACCTATGAGGCAATATCATTAGTCATTAACTTTTTATTCAAACATCTAATTCATCACCAATTAATGAATTCAAAATATAAAAGGTAGAAGTCACTCACATGGCGGCCGACTTGATAATCGACACATTCAACCAATCCCTCCTGAAGCACTCCTCGAAGTCAGACATATACATCCCAAATCGATGTATATCTTCTCCTTGAACTATATAGTGAAATATCCGCTCGGGATCTTCCACAATGAGGGAATCACTATCCGGTGGTAGCACCAACAACGAGGAATGCAGAATCTGCATATTGGTCGACAAGCCGGCCAATATTCTCTTCTCCACCAAAGCAGGTCTAAGCACAAAATTTGTGGATGCCTTTGATTGCACAGGTGTGGCAATTCTTTTTCCTTTGCCCTTATCAGTCTTCGGTGGGGTCATATCCTATGATATTAGTCTAATTAAGTATATGGATGCAAGGTGGTACACCAATAGTTTTATAGCAACGGTTAAGAGTAATACCTGTCCAGGGAGTCTGACCAATCGTGCAGGCCACTGCACTGTCGCAGTTTGTGCAGAACGCACGGTAGGTCTTTGTGGGATCGGCACCGGTAAACCGACGTCAGCATGCTCTGCAACAAATTCGTCTAGAAGCACTCGTGCATGGTAATGTCGGAGTGGTTCACCGTGCACAATATCACTTGGACGAGAGGGGAAAAGTTTTCCCCATGCAACCATGACCTCTTCTACTCCAATTTGTAAAAACAGATGGCACTCAGTGGGTGCCTGAGTGTTATGTGGAACTTGTTTAGATAAAAATTGAGAATTCTTCTATGATGATATTAGTGATCAAGTTAAAAATCATAATCGTCATGTACTCAATTGAAATGTTAGTCTAACCTGTAGAGATGCATAGGGAAATGGATCAGCCGAGTGGACACTACTTCTCACTACCGGTGCACTCTGCTGCTGAATGGGTGACTGATCAACTGGTGGTCGAGAAACCTCTTGGCTTTCATGCTGCTGTGGCTGAATCCTTGATATAGCCTGAGCGATCCTCTCGTCGACGTTCTGAGTAATCCTCTGCTCCATCTCAGCCAACGCTCTCAGGTGCTCCTCGTAGCTAATCGACTGTCCCTGGCTGATTCTGGACCCGGGTGCGCCAAATGCCTGGCGGATACCAACGTGCCCACCAAACCCAATGGCACGACCTGGATGATCCTTCTTACCAAGAGCGCGTGTAAGAGGATCATCATTCCTCTGTGAGGTCCAGGTGCCCTGGGTGAGCTGAGAGCTTAATTCACCCTAATATAACACACAAATACAGTTATTAGTTTAACATAAGTTCATATACAAAGGAAATGAACAGTTTGACTGAAAATGAAATGATATCACTTACCATTTGAGCAATAACTGCTCTCGTGGCTTCATCATATTGAGGATTTTCAGGAGTAGAGTTCTTCGGAATGTGGCTTAACTCCCACACTTTCATTCTTCTGCCACTGGCATCCAATGAGCCATCCGTGGGCAGATATCCCTTTTGCTCCCATTCTGGTACCCTTTGAGCAATACTTTTTCCACCTAAGTGGTGAGGGTACAGATTCTTCTTAGCATTTGCTTGTTGTTTCGCACGGAGAGCCTGCATAATTAATGGGATCATGTTAAGTGAAATTGAACACAAAAAAACATAAGAAATTAAGATTAATTTATGTATGTATGACAATAAAGTGCACCTGGAACTCCGGTGTGTGACGCCTCTCAACAAATTGTAGCCATTGCTCTTCTGTTATGCCCTCGTAAACCTCCCATGGTGGTCTCTCACCGTCTCCACCATGATCTGGCTCATCTGGATCTTCTGGAGTAGGCATCTTGTAGATGAACTTGTCAGCCAACTTATTCTTGTGGTCCCGGAACTGTTTCGACATCGCTGATTGCACATCCTTTTTAAGTGCGGGATCCACGGAGAAACGAGACTACGTACATGATCATTCAGTTAGTAAAGTAAACATAAATGTTCTATTATTTCACAAAAGATCATAGTAATAATGTAGAGATTTACCTGAAGACGCTGAAACATAGTATCCTTCAATGATTGAGGCACTTGCTTCCAGGTGTGGTTTATGTCGCAATATGACTTCACCAAATGGCTACCGTAAGCGATGAAGTCATTCTTCCAATTTCCATGGGGCTGGTTGAATTGATTGAAGTCGACCGGTTTTGTAGGAGGGCCCTTGTTAGCCTTCAGCCCACGTGTTGCACCTCTCTTCTTCTGCTTCTTCGCCTCTGGTGGCACAACCGACTCCTCTTCGGTCTGCTGTGAAGGGCCAGCCTCAGTCTCGTGTACTGCTAACTGGTCCTTCTTCTTCTTTCCTCCTCTCGTGACCCGCTTACTTGGTCTATTCGGCTGTGGCTCAGGTTCTCCAGTCGAGATAAGCCGTCCAATGGGGTCATCCATAGGGTGATCATCCACTGCAAAAAAAATCATAAAGCATTTTCATCAGTTAAACTCATAACATAAATACTATGATGCATAACAATAACAGTTAAGATGATGTTACAGTCTACATTCTACTAACAACATTACTTGACACGTACAAAAACATAAATCATTTCATATTTTCTACCCAAACACCCTCATCATGGTCTGATCGTGCGTAGAGCAAATCGTTTTCGGTATCATCAATCGAATCCGGTAATCCAGTAGGAAACAAGGATGTTTCCTCTACAGTCCCATTTTCATCGTTATCCTCATTTTCATTTTCCATTACAACCGGCCTTCTTCCTGGAAGAACAACAGACCATCTGCAGTCTTTCGGATCCTCAACATACCACACTTGCTCGCAATCCTTTCCCAGAACAAATTGATCATCATTATAACCGTGTAACCGTGAAAGATCAACCATGGTAAGCCCTCCATCATTTTGGTACCCGTGTCGGTTGTCCACCCACTTGCACCGGAACAACAGAAAGGAATCAATGTCATAGTCTAGTTCCCAGATGTCCTCGATGACACCATAATACCAATTACTAACTGGTTGAGATCGGTTACCGCTGTGGTACTCAGTGGCAGTAGCTTCAATTTTTACCCCACTATTCTGGTTTATCGATTTGGCATCTTGGCGTGCAGTGTAGTATGTATACCCACTAATATCATACCTGTAATACCCTTGAGGTTTACCTCCCACATCGGTTGGAGAGGAGAACGAAGTGTGCCTTATAGGTGCATGGATACCTCTTCCTTGTGTGACGCGTTTTGGGGCTAGGAAACCCCAGGAACAAATCCGTGCGGCCTGCGTGCCAAAGCGGACAATATCACACATGTGGGCTGATTGGGCTGGGCTGTCACAGATGGTATCAGAGCCAGACCCAGGTCGGTGTGCCAGTGGGCCCGCGAGGGCGCTGGGCTCCCAAGGGGGGGGGAGTAATACCCTTGAGGTTTACCTCCCACATCGGTTGGAGAGGAGAACGAAGTGTGCCTTATAGGTGCATGGATACCTCTTCCTTGTGTGACGCGTTTTGGGGCTAGGAAACCCCAGGAACAAATCCGTGCGGCCTGCGTGCCAAAGCGGACAATATCACACATGTGGGCTGATTGGGCTGGGCTGTCACAGATGGTATCAGAGCCAGACCCAGGTCGGTGTGCCAGTGGGCCCGCGAGGGCGCTGGGCTCCCAAGGGGGGTGGAGTGTAATACCCTTGAGGTTTACCTCCCACATCGGTTGGAGAGGAGAACGAAGTGTGCCTTATAGGTGCATGGATACCTCTTCCTTGTGTGACGCGTTTTGGGGCTAGGAAACCCCAGGAACAAATCCGTGCGGCCTGCGTGCCAAAGCGGACAATATCACACATGTGGGCTGATTAGGCTGGGCTGTCACAATACCCCTCAAAAGATGTAATATTAGTTTCAGGTCCGATTGCCAAACATCTGATCTCTTCGCTTACAGCTTCTGGATCTGATGATGCTAATGTCAACACATGATCTTTGAACCATTGGATAAAAACTCGGTTTTGTTCTTTTGTCAGCCAAATGTGGTTTTTCAAAGGATTTTGATGCCTTAACTCAACCATATGGGTTTCCAAATAAGGTTCAACAACCTCAAGATGTTGTAAGACAAACAAATGTGCTTGATGAATAAGTAGACGCGAAACTTGCACGATCTTTCTACCAATAACACCTTTACCCTTAAACCTGCCATAGTGTCGTGGTTTTGGGATACCAATAGACTCTGCCTCACTCAAATAATCGGTCACAAACTCCGTGACTTCCTCAGTCACTGTTGCTTCAACAATGCTCCCCTCTGGTCGATACCTATTCTTCATTCTACTTTTCAGAATACCCATGTACCGTTCAAAAGGGTACATGTACCGTAAGTATACCGGACCACAGAACTGTATCTCTCGAACGATGTGCACAATTAGATGTACCATTATATCAAAGAAAGATGGTGGGAAATACATCTCAAGTTGACATAAAGTGATAACAATTTCACGTTGTAGATCATCTAGAGAGGTTACGTCAATTGCCTTGGAGCACACAGCGTTGAAAAAGAAACATAACCGAGTTAAAGCATTTCTGACATCAGATGGCAATATCCCTCGAATTGCGACCGGAAGAAGATGTAACATCAGTACATGATAATCGTGAGATTTCATGCCTAAAAGTTTTAAATCCTTCATCGATACAATGTTCTTCCAGTTTGAAGAGTATCCAGACGGTACTTTTACCGAGTACAGACATTTGCAGAAACTAATCTTTTCAGCCTTTGAGAGCGTGTAGCATGCAGGAGGTAGGTAGATTCGTTTCCCATTCTCTTGTGGGTGTAACTCCTTTCGTATACCCATGGTTTGCATGTCCTTTCTGATTTTCAATCCGTCTTTTGTTTTGCCGGGTATATTGAGTAAAGTCCCACTCACTGCCTCACCAACGTTCTTCACAATGTGCATGATGTCTAAGCAGTGCCTCACAGAAAGATGACGCCAATAAGGTAGTTCCCAAAAGATAGAACACTTTTTCCAAATGTTTTTCGCCGGTTTTGATGTGTTTCCAAATACATTTACAATGTCCTTAACCTTTTCGTACACTTCCTCAGAGGTCAGAGGTAGACGGGCCACACGAGTTTCGGCTTGACCATTGAACAACTTTCTCTTCGTTACTCGATAAGGGTGATCTTCGGGGAGAAGACGTCGATGACACATATAAACATTCTTCCCACAATGTTTTAAACGGTCCGAACAAGTGTCTTCCTCGCATATGGGACATGCAAATGTTCCTTTAACCGTGTAACCGGACAAGTTCCCATACGCAGGGAAGTCATTGACGGTACAGAACAACAAAGCCTTGAGCGTGAAATTCTCTCTTGCATAAGCATCATATACCACGGTCCCCTCATTCCACAATAGCTTCAGATCGTCGATCAGAGGGGCAAGGTACACATCAATGCTATTACCTGGCTGCTTGGGACCAGATATCAGGAGCGATAACATGATGTACTTTCGTTTCATACACAACCATGAGGGCAAATTGTAGATCACTAGCAGAACAGGCCATGTACTGTGTTGACTACTCAATGTGCCGTACGGGTTCATTCCATCAGTACATAACCCAAGCCTCAGATTCCTATCTTCATGTCCGAAATGTTCTTTGAACCGTCTATTGATGTTTCTCCACTGAGGCCCATCTGCTGGATGTCTTAGTTTCTCATCACTCTTTCTACCCTCCGCATGCCATCGTAAGTTCTTTGCATCTTTCGGATTCGCAAACAACCGTTTGAATCTGGGTATAATCGGCAAATACCAAACAAGTTTTGCTGGAGGGCTTTTTTTCTGAACGGAGGAGTACTCACCATCTTTATGCTTATACCGGGACAACGAACATTTCGGGCAATTGTCCAGATGTTCGTATTCACCCCTGTACAACACACAGTTGTTTGGACACGCGTGAATTTTTTTGTACTCTACTCCCATTGGACACACCCATTTCTTTGCCTCATACGTGGTCGTAGGGAGACCGTTCTCATCCGGTAGCATATCATGAATCAGCTCGAGGAATGCCGTGAAACCTTTGTCACTCAATCCATATCTTCCCTTCAGGTTGAACAAATTCAATATAGCTGTCAATTTCGTGTACTTAGTGCAAGTAGGATACAACGCCGTTTTGGATGCGTCCAACAACCTTTGATACTCATCCGGCCGGTCGACAAAGTTATCCTCAACGTTACCAAGCATCTCGTCAATTTGTTCATCATGATAAGTCGACTCACTGTCAACATTGACTCCGGAAGCGCTTGGGAGTTCTGACTCGTTAGTAGTATCGAATGTCTGCTCGGTTCTTGAGTTACACCGATCGTGACTGTAGGAAGATGAAGCATTATCTTCAACACGTTCTCCATGAAAAATCCATTTTGTATAATGTGGCATGAAACCACGGGTCTTCACATGGAGTTGTACGAGGTTGATGCTTGAATAATGTCTAACCACACCACAATCAACACAAGGACATGGAATTTTCTCCGCCTTTGTCCTGTCCTTGTGTTGCACTGCAGCTTTGCAAAACTCTTTCAGCATTTTGTCAAAATGTTCGCCTCTATCACCATACATCCAGTCACGCTCCATACTACATGTGCAACAGATCACAGGTGTGAGTTAGATCCTTTGTAGAATATGGCCTGTATTAAGTTGCACTGTTTATTTCCTAATGGAGCATGACTGGGATGATTGTCAATTAGTCTAGCCTAACTCTAAGGTTGCAAACACAAAATAAACTACCATTTTAAATTTAAGAAATTGTTGCACTTCTAAAACAGAAACCGGTGTTTAAAACAATATTACGAATACTTTTTCTACAAAAAATTTGGCATGACCTTTGCATAATTGTACACATCCCGTGCTTATTATTCAACACTCACCAAAGTCATCACAACCACAAACATTCCAACAATGGCAGCAACCAACAATTAAAATAAATCAATTCTTTACTAGCTAACTGAAAACCAATTGCAAATTCAGATCATCAAATCAAAGCTTTCAATTCTCCACTGTATAAGTTCAAACCGGTTTACAGATTAACAAAGAATCGAGAGTTAGAATACGTACTTGTTTTTTAAGGATTTATGGACAGGGGAGACTGGTGCCTGAGAGGTAGGCTTCTGTGCGAGAGATGCAGCAATACCACTTCTGATATGTCTCTGCAAGGGAGCAACAAAAAATAAATTAAAAAAGAAATGCATCAACAAATAGGGAATGAAGCTAAATTATGTACTAGCACTTATATTTAAATACATAATTGCATTTATTAAACAAAAAATAAGGTTTAGTTACTTACTTGTGCACAGAGGAGGAAAGAGGAACAGTAATGGAAGAAGGCGGGAAACAAGAGAGGTGATCACGGACCTGATAAAAAAAATTAGATATTGTTAGACATATACACATACATCAAACAATATTAATTACGAAGAGATTTAAAAAAAAACGGCATGACTTTTGCATAATTTTACCTATCCCATGCTTATTATTAAGCATTCACCAACCATTCATCAACACAAATTTCCATCACAAATCAAACTAATACCAACTTTATCCATCAAACCAAATTTTAATAATTTGTGGAAATCAAATACAAAGTAAAATAAAGACACAACTATGCCTATTATTAAGCATTCACCAATTATTCAACAACACAAATTTCAATCATAAACCAAACTAATATATACCAAATTCATTCATCAAACGAAATTCCAATAATTTGTGGAAATCAAATACAAAGTACAAAAGAGAAAAATGATACGTTAGATTATATTACCGGTTCGAAAATGAATTGCTCTCCGCTCCGCTTTCAATCTACCATCAAATGGTAAAGAAGCTCCTTAAGTATTTATCTGTAGAGACACAAAAGAGAAAAATGATAAGTTAGATTATATTACAGTGAGTGAAGAGAATGAAGAGAATGAAGAGTTAAATTAAAAAAAAATACCGGTTCATAAATGAATTGTTTTCAGCCCCTCTTCTCAATCGGGCGTGCGAGACTTGTGTAGCAACACCAATCTCTACAGAGGCAACGCATAAAGATTGAACAACATTCAGATCAATTAGAATAATTTTATATTAAACTTAACGACTATACAATACTCATATATATATATATAATACATTCTCACACCTCTACTTCAAACCGCTACTAAAACGGCTAATACCTCACCTACTACAATATTTTTCTACTATGACTGCTTGTTCACGCTCTTATTCAATTATACACTACGAAACGTTCTACTCTTTTTCTACACTTACATTACATCTTTCATGTGCTGCACATAAATTGTTTACCACTTAACACTTCACAGAAATCAACTTAACGCATACATAGAAATTTTCACCCCTACACACACTTGTCTATTACTACGCTAACACTTTTACTACGATTTAACTTCTTACACTACTTCAGGGTCTTCCACTCTTTTTTACTAGCACTTTTTCTACTTATCATTTCTACACTTTTTTACTACTTTTATCTACTATAATCATCATTCTGCTCACTCATTACTTTATACACTCTTTCTTCTTTACTATTTCTTTCTTCTAAACTCACTACAAAATTTGATTATTTTTACTTTGCGTTTACAACTTTCATATTCACTTGCTCACACAAGCACTACTTTCAACACATACACACACGCATTCTTCACTTCACCTACTATTACAGACAACTAATAACTAACTTTTTATCTTTGTATTTCACTTATCGTCATATACACAAATAACACAATAATATTTTATACTATGACACAACCAGACATCATACTACACGCGACACATCTATAATCATTACTCGTTGCTAATTTAATATCATGTTTTCATTGCACTGTACATATACATTTCATAACACTTTCTCTAATTCTCCACACACGCAATACTTTTAAATATATAAGAAACAAACTACTCATACTTAATGCTCATCTTAATTAACAACATATCTTTTACTCGCAATCACTATACTTATATTTATTGCACATATTACAACACTCATTCATACGTTTATAAGCTAATAAATCTAGCCCAAAAAGCTAACCTAACTATACTTAAAAGAAGGGCCAAAAACAGCACAAAAATTCACTCGGACATTTCGTCGAACACCTTGTGTGCATACATAAATTTAATAGTTTAACAACCAAATCTTGCAAAATTTCACACACACAATAAATATCATCATCCACAATCACAATGTGACAACAATCTATCAATTTTAACAACAAATTAACAATTAAATAAACAAATCGAAAACAAAGTTAGGGTTGCTCACCTCTGTTCGCCTCTGTTAAATGGCGGAATGAGGGCGGCGACGCCACACGAAGACCACCACCGACGGCGCGACACCGGCGACAGCGAGAGGAGGAGGAGGGCGGCCGGAATACGGCTGTGGTGGCGGTGTGGTTGCAATCGCCGTGAACAGAGAGAGAGAAGAGGGGTAATTAACCTAATGAAATCGTAATTGTTTCGAATCGGGGTTGGGGGTTAATTAAAAGGACCTATTTCGGCGGTTTTCCTAGGCCCTTTTTAATTATTAAAAAATTAAAGAGACCTATTTCGGCGGTTCCTAACAAAGAACCGCCGAAATAGATCATTAAATTTTTAAAAAAAAGAAAAATAGAAACACCTATTTCGGCGGTTTCGTGTAAGGAACCGCCGAAATAGGTCTCTTTAATTTTTTTATTATTAAAAAGGGCCTATTTCGGCGGTTCATATCTAGGAACCGCCGAAATAGACCCCTTCTTTACATACAGTATACATCTCGAGCCCCTATTACGGCGGTTTTATCTACAACCGCCGAAATAGGGGCGCCGAAATAGACGTTTTTTGTACTAGTGACCTCACCGATCTGATGAGGAGTTTTGCGCAGGAGGTTAATGAGAAGATCGCTGAAAGCAACGAACGGTTCCAACAAGAGCTGACGGATAGAGATCTAGAGCATCAGAAGAAGATCGATGAAATGGCGAGCGTAATTGAGAACCTGAAAGCGAAGAGCGGATCAAAAAGTGAAGAAAGCCGGAAAGAGAAGTCACCACCAAAAGATGCAGAGGAAGACCTCATCGACATGTCGCTGTATCCCTTCACCGAAAATATTCAGAAGGCGAAGCTCCCACCGTTCTTTGTCGCTCCGACAATAGAGAAGTACGATGGAACCAGGGATCCCGCTCAACACATCAAGAAGTTCATCTTCGCGATGAATACTCAAGGAATCAGCTCCCAGGCACTCTGCAATTTGTTTCCGGGAACACTCGCTAAAAGAGCTCTAAATTGGATCTCCTCTCGGAAACCGCAATCCATCTCAAGCTTCAAACAACTTATAGAGGAATTTCAACTTTACTTTGCAGCGAGTAAAAAGATCCAGAAAGATACGATCGAACTGATGGACATCAGGCAGAGAAGGGGAGAGACGGTGAAGGAGTACAACGAGCGCTTCCATAAGCAAGTGGCTGAAGTAGACGATGTGGATGAGAAAATACTGGTAAAAGCTTTCGGGAATGGATTGGAAAATCCAAGATTGGCAGGAAAAATTGCTACCAAAGCACCACAAACTCACGGAGAGTTAGCAGAAATGCTGCACGATTTCTTGAAATCGGAGATTGCGGAAAATAAGGCAAAAGAATTGGCCAATAGTTTCAGGCTGGCTAACGAGAAGAAGCAAGGAGGAGCGCTGTCTATTGGCGCGAATTATGGGGAGACGTCTGCTTCGAAACCTTGGGGAGCAAGGTATAGGCCGTATGGGAAGGATCCAGTCACGACTTCCCATACTGGAGGCAGGACGACATATGGAGAAAAAGTTATTACTATCGCTCCAGGAAGGTACGCAGCCGCGGTAAAGGAAGGCTATCTTCTGCCCCCTAAGAAGCCTGCCTCAGGAGAGAACACGTTGGTGTATTGTGAATTCCACGGGCACTTCAACCACAGAACGACCAATTGTGTAACATTGTCAAGAGAACTGAACAGAATCGATGAGCAAAAGAGGAAACAAGAAAAGCAGAGACAGGAAGCTTCCAAACAGCAAAAGAATAACAGCGACTACCAAAACCGATCTCGTTACGGGCATAACGGAGGTGGCATGAGGAATGAGGATCACCCCGAGTTAGACCATAGCAAATCTTTCGATTTTGGGGTCATAACTGGTTTGTTCTCAGAAAAGGGGCCATTCACGGCAAAAGAAAAGAAAAAGCACGTACACAAAGTCCATGAGAAGCTACCGGAGAAGAAAATCTAAAAAAGGGAACCCTTACCGCCTATCTACTTCACGGAGGAATACGAGGTGGGAGTTTACTATCCCCATAATGACCCTCTCGTCATTCGGGCTCAAATCAATGATAGGATGGTAGGAAACATCCTTGTCGACAGCGGAGCGGGAGCAAATGTGATCTCCCTTGCGGCGTTCCGGAAACTGGAAATCCCGGCCGAAAAGGTCAAACCATTTACTGCTACTTTCGGAGGGTTCATCGGAGGAATCACAGCTCAAGCCAACGGAAGTGTCAATGTCACAATGACGTTGGGCCAAAAGGATGACCGGAGAATAGAGAAAATAACCTTGTACATCATGCGAGATCTGTCCGGGTACAACATCTACTTGGGGCGACCCGGGATCAATGCTTTCGGAGCTATTTGTAGCACCTATTAACTAGTATCTCAAGCTCAAATACTTGACGAGGGGCGGAAGGTTGGTATCCATCCCCGGAAGCCAGAAAACAGCAAGGGTGTGCGAAGTGCGGATCACCGAGGACTTTCCGGAAGAGGACGTAGTCAAAGAGGTCGGCTCCAGTCGAGAATACGGAGAGGGAGAGGCCAGAGCACGGATGCCTGGAGAAACCTCAGAGAAGGTAGTGGCACCGGCGGAACAACCAAAAGAGAAAGACGTTCGCTTGGAGTCCAAAAGACATGCCCGGAGTGGACACCAACGTTATCCAGCATAGCCTGAACGTCGATCCGAAGTTTCCTGCCACCCGACAGAGGAAGAGGATTGTAGGAAGAGAAAGGTACGAGGCTGCTCGGGCGGAGGTCGAAAGGTTGTTGGAAGCCGGTTTTATTAGAAAAGTTTTTTATCCGAAATGGCTATCGAATGTAGTTTTGGTTAAAAAGGCAAACAGAAAATGAAGGATGTGTGGATTTCACAGATTTGAATAAAGCTTGTCCGAAAGATTTCTACCCTTTACCTTCCATAGATAAGCTCGTAGAGGCAACACCGTAGAGTAGCGTGATGAGCTTTTTAGATGCGTTCTCTGGGTATAACCAAATAATGATGAACAAAAATGACCAAGAGAAAACATCTTTTGTCACCTCGACCGGTATTTTTTGCTACAAGGTCATGCCGTTTGGATTAAAAAATGCGGGGGCAACTTTTCAGCGAATGATTGACGAAGTATTCCGGGAACAGTTGTCCCGAAATGTGGAGGCATATGTGGATGATATAGTAGTGAGGAGTGATTCTATAGCCCAGCACATGGAAGACCTTGAGGAAACCTTCAATACCCTGGATAAATACAAGATCAAGTTAAATCCTGAAAAATGCGTCTTCGGGGTCACTCAAGGAAAGTTTTTGGGGTTTATAGTCGGGCAGAGAGGAATTGAGGTTGATCCGGAAAAAACTCAAGCAGTTCTCAATCTTCCGCAGCCAAGAAACATCAAGGATGTGCAAGCCCTGAATGGAAGGCTCACTGCTTTAAGTAGATTTTGCTCCAAGCTTCAAGAAAAGTCTATCCCATTTTTTAATGTCCTCCGAAAAAATAAAAAGTTCCAGTGGGATATGGAGTGTGTAGACGCCTTTGAGCAAATCAAGAAAATGCTTCAGGAACTTCCGAAGCTTGGTGTTCCGTCTCCAGGCCAGGATTTATTCCTATATCTATCAGTTTCGGAATGGGCGGTGGCAGCGGTCCTAGTCATGGAAGAGGAAAAGAAGGAAATCCCTGTCTATTTTACCGGAAAGATCTTATCTACCACGGAAACAAGATACTCTAATATCGAAAAAGTTTTGTTTGCTCTGGTGATCGCATCCAGGAAACTGAAACCATACTTCCAGTCGCACCGAATCACCGTCCGAACCAATTGGCCCTTAAAACAAATCACCAATAACCCGAACGCCTCCGGAAGAATGATTACTTGGACGGTAGAGCTTACTCAGTTTGAAATCCATTATGTTCCTCGGACAGCAATAAGAGCCCAGGCCCTGGTTGATTTCATCACCGAGGCAAGTTTCTTCCGTCAAGAGGAGCGGGAAGTCCCGTACAAGATGTGGGTGGATGGAGCTAGGTGTAAAACCGGAGCGGGGGTTGGGGTTGTAATCCAGACCCCCGATGGAAGGAAAATGAATCATGCGGTAAGATTGGAATTTGAAGTAACGAACAATGAAGCAGAATACGAGGCGTTAATACAAGGGCTGGAAATAGCCTGTGCTCTGGGGGTGACGGAGCTGGAAATACAATCTGATTCCTTGCTTGTGGCAAGGCAAAGTGAGAACATCTTCGAAACAAAGGAGGAAAAACTAAAACTCTACTTGAAAAGGTACAAGATCTAAGAGCAAGATTTTCAAAATGCAACCTCCGACACATATCCAGAGACCAAAATTTGGAGGCCGATGTACTGGCTAAATTAGCAAGTATAGCGGAAGGGATACCGGCGGAAGTCCAGCTACAGTTACAGAAATTCTCGAGTATAGGAAAGACGGAAACAATGGCAGTTGAAATGACCGATTTAAGTGAATCATGGATGACCCCCATTGTCCGGTACATCCAGCAAGGGACACTACCGGAGGAAGAAAAAGAGGCCAAAACAATAAAAAGAAGTGCAGCATCATTCTTTTTTGAAAACGGCCAGCTGTACAAGCGATCTTTTGGCAGACCATCACTGAAGTGTGTGACAGAGAGTCAAGGACTAGAGCTTGTCAGCGAAGTCCACGACGGGGTGTGCGGCAACCACCAAGGAGGAAGGGCGGTAATGCATAAAATTTTAAGGATAGGTTACTTTTGGCCGGCAATCCAAAAGATATGCGGAGACTATGTTAAAAAATGTGCGCAGTGCCAGTTACACGGTCCAAGGGTTGGAAACCCACCTGCGGAAATGAAGTCTATTACCTCCCCGATCCCTTTTGTGAAATGGGGATTGGATATCGTCGGACCATTTCCAGAGGCTTCTCCCGGAAGGTATAGATACTTGTATGTGGCGGTAGACTACTTCACCTAATGGGTAGAAGCTCTTCCGGTAGTAAGTATAACTGCACGAAAGACAGAGGAATTTGTTTGAAAGAACGTCGTGTGTCGGTTTGGCATCCCGAGGGTAATCATAACGGACAACGATGCACAATTCAATTGCAAAAGCTTTAAGGAATTTTGCGAGGAATGGAAGATTAACTTAAGATTTGCGTCTGTAGCTCATCCACAAGCAAATGGCCAGGTTGAAAATACTAATGGGCAAATCGTGAAAGCTCTGAAAAGAAAGTTGGAAGGAAAAAGAGGAAGGTGGGTGGAGGTACTACCGCAAGTCCTGTGGGCTAACAGAACGACTGTCAAAGGGCCAACCGGAGAAACCCCTTATAGATTGACATACGGACTGGAGGCGGTAGTACCGGTGGAAATTATGATACCGTCAAAAAGGATCGAAGGGTACGGAGAAGAAGAGAACGACGAAGGCATCCGAGATGAGTTGGATGTCTTGGATGAAAAACGGATGATCGTTGATTTAAAAAATCAAAATGACAAATTGAGAATTGAACGTCATTTCAATAAAAGGGTAAGAGAACGGTCTTTCTCCGCGGGTGACTTGGTACTTCGGGAGGTAAAACAACCAGCGAAATTGCAACCTCAGTGGGAAGGCCCGTATATCGTTCAGGCTAAGACAGGTCGAGCATCTTATAGGCTCCAAAATGTGGACGGAAGTGTGCAGAGTGGATTTATCGTGAGTGATTAGTATTGGTGAAATTGATAAAAGAAAGAAATTAATACTCAAAATATCTGTCGGGCTGCAAATAAAAACCCGGTCGCAGTAGTATAGAAGACAGAAGCGGCCGGGGTCAAACCGTGGGACTTATAGCGAGATAAAATAGTTCCTAAGCTTGTCACAAAAGGGGGGAAGTTAATTGACTTGTTTTAGAGAAAATATTAAGCAGATTAGAAAACTGAGTGCAGATGAATTAAATGGAACTCCGGGTTTAGGTTTTATATAATCTGATTAATTATGCTATCTCTACCGGTTTAATTTATTAGTTTGGCAAAATTCCTGTTATTATCCTAAGGACTAAGTCATAGACCCTTAAGAACTCGTTTACCAGAAAATGCTCGGTCTAATCAAGGTTCGAGCAATACTATGTAAACGGACGTTAAATTCGAGGAATTATAATTGCATCTGAAAATACTAACCTATTAAATCATAATAAGCTTTCTCCAGATTTACGGCTTAATTAACCTGTCTATTTATCACCTGGTCTGATCAAAATAGACTTAGGAAAGCATTTTAATAAATTCATGTAATTTATTAAAATGGTGAGAGAAAACCTTTAAGCGTAACAAACTGTATTTATTTTAACCGGTAGAAATATTGATTACATAATTAAACAAACCATAATTAAAACCCTTGCCTGGAGCAAATCCTCCTTAGCCTGACATATTAACTGGTAATAAGTCAGACAGAGGTTGGACGTAATAACAATACGAGATGCGTGGATGATGAATGGAGAAAATGAAGAGGAAGAAGAGTGGAGCGAGTACGTAGGATTTTTGTAAATGGAATGAGAGATTTTGAGTGTTGAGTTTGGGGTGGATCGTGTGTATTTGTTTGAAGTAGCAGTGGTATTTTATAGAGGAGAGGAAGAAGAAGAACGACTGCAGACAGAGGTGGAAGAGCATTGATTGCTCAGGGGACAGAACACGAAGAGTAGATAGATAAGTTGCAGGTCGATGGGCGAAGTCGACGAGCGAAGTCGACGAAGAAGAAAAACTGTTTTGCGTTCGATTTTAGTCGCGTCCGCCTCTGCGTCCGCCTTAATCCTCACGCGGACGTGACTGTCGACCTCGCCTTGTCCGCCCGGTCACTTGTTCTGTCCGCGCGGCCGTCCGCCTATGGCTCAAGCGGACGTCTCTGTCTTTTTTTCCTGTTCGCCCGAGGTCTTCACTCACGTCCGCCCAAGCGTCCGCTTCACGTCCGCCCGGTCACATTCCTGTCCGCCCGAGGTCCGCATCACGTCCGCATCTCGTCCAGGCGGTTGCAAGTGTATTTTCTTCTACGAATTTTGACCAGCTCTAGATTCTTCGTTTGGACTCCGTTTTCTGAGCCGTTTGCGTCTATGCGTTCGTCTCTTCGTCTACTTTACTCCCAGCTTGGTTTTCCTTATGTTTAAACAATAAATTTGTGAGATAAAAATAAAACATAAACTAGAGGAAAACTAACCGAAGTGGAGAATGAGCAAGAAAAGTGCTAATATTATATGAAATACACCTATAAAACATGCTCATTTGGACACTTATCACACCCCCACACTTATCTTTTTGCTTGTCCTCAAGCAAAACCACGTACCCAAGTAAGTAAGGAATGCTCAATACTAACAAATATTATTATGAAGGGTAGGATAAACATGATCTTTTTAACTTATTGAGGAGTGTGATCCATCAACTGCTGGTGGCATAGGTGTGCTCAAGGTAAAAATAAAATATAGAGTTTCGGGGTATGATCCAAGGTACTTCAATGTTTCTTTTAGGTGACTCTGAGAACTTTTACCATGGCCAACTTCTCTCAAGAATGGGCATTGAGGAGAAAACAAAAGGAAAAATAGATTCATGCATTTGTTTCACTTTTGCATAAGAGATGAGAAAATGTAGGCATACGCCTTTGTATTTAAGAACACTCAACTCTCTTTTGTTGGTTACCAATGGTGTCTCACAAGTCCCTTATTTTTTTTTTTTCTTTTCTTCTTTTTTTTTAAGAGAAGCACCCCTTAGCAATCCCTAAGAGAGAAGACAGAAAGAAACCCTGAGCAATAAAATCCAACCATTTGCAGATTATTTGGTCACACCGCATATAAAATGCTCCTCAAAAGTAATCAAAATTTTAAAATTTGTACCATTTATCCCACAATTCATAATAGTATTTGTTTTTAAAGAGAACAACCTACATTAGCAGGGTACATAATTTTAATTTTTGAACAAATGCAAGATAAGCAGAGAGATTTAAACATTTAAGCACAAAATGCCCTGAAAAGGCTCTTCCCCCACACTTAAGCTCAAGCAATGCCCTCATTGCGTAGATGAATAAATTAATAGGGCATGCAATTAATAAAGGAAAGAGTGTACTCCCCAGATTTCGTAGAGTGTGTAGAGCTCCCCCACACTTGAGTGCAGCTGTGGAATGTCATGATTGAACCTGTAAAGAATATTCTACACAGCGAGAAGAACTCAAGTGAAACCTGCATTTTATTATACATAAAAGGGAAATATAGTACAAAAAGAAAACAACATTAAATTAAAGGAAAGAAAAAGATAGATAGTGGGTTGCCTCCCACCAAGCTGCCCGGGTTTAACGTCTCTAGCTAGACGTATTTGACCAAGCTTTAGTTTGGAGAAGAGTTCGAGGGCGAGTTGTCCCGCTGTTCTTGGACAAAATAAGTTGCAGATAGGTCAGTTGAAATATTAGAATGAGAATTATACCTTTTAAGACGTGCCCCGTTGACCTTGAAAGTTTCGCCTTGTTTGTTCTGGAGTTCAAAGGCACCGTACGGAGTCACACTAACAATCTGGAAAGGGCCGGCCCAATGAGACTTGAGTTTCCCAGGGAAGATCCTTAATCTTGAGTTATATAAGAGAACCCAATCACCAATTTCGAAGTCCCTTTGAGGATCATCCTGTCATGGAACTTTTTGGTGCGCTCTTTATAAATCTTTGCATTCTGGTAAGCCTGATCTCTCAGCTCTTCTAATTCGGAAAGTTGGAATTTCCTTTTCTCTCCCAGAAATTAAGTCAAAGTTTAGGGCCTTGATTGCCCAATATGCCTTATGTTCCATCTCTACAGGTAAGTGGCATGCTTTCCCATAGACCAGCTTAAAAGGAGACATCCCGATGGGAGTCTTGAATGCAGTGCGGTAAGCCCAAAGCGCATCATCCAGCTTAAGTGCCCAATCCTTTCGTGATGAGTTAACCGTCTTCTGGAGGATCCATTTTAACTCACGGTTGGAAACTTCTGCTTGGCCGTTTGTCTGGGGGTGATAAGGTAAAGCTACCTTGTGACGTACCCCGTACTTAACCATAAGCGCTTCAAATAACGGTTGCAGAAGTGAGATCCTCCGTCACTGATAATAATTCTTGGCACGCCAAAACGGGTAAAGATGTGCTTCTTAAGGAACCTGGTTACTGTCTTTGCATCAGCATGATGACAGGGTATGGCTTCTACCCACTTCGACACGTAATCAACTGCCACTAGAACATATTGGTGGCCCTGCGAGGAAGGGAACGGTCCCATAAAATCAATGCCCCAACAATCAAAAGCTCCACTTCTAGTATCCCTGTTGTGGCATTTCATGTCTCCTGGATGTGTTACCCATTTTCTGACAATTATCACATTGTTTGCAGAATTGGTACACATCTTTATGAAGGGTCGGCCAATAAAATCCTGAGGCCAGGATCTTAGCTGCGGTCCTTGTGGGTCCATGGTGACCTCCGGCTTCCCGTGAGTGACAAAAATGTATGACACTTGAACCTCATCTTCCGGGAGACATCGACGAATCAACCCATCAGCACTAACTCGGAACAAATACGGATCCTCCCAGAAATAATGCCTTGAGTCAGAAAGAAATTTCTTCTTCTGGGAGTAGGATAGATCATAGGGTACTGTTCCAGAGACTAAATAATTGGCCAGGTCCGCATACCATGGCTCCTGTACCTTGGTGATTGAGAAGACAGTCTCATCGGGGAAGAATTCGTTGATAGGCACACTATCCTAGGAGTCACCAATCTAGAGAGATGGTCAGCGACAACATTCAATTTCCGCTCTTATCTTTGACTTCGATGTCAAACTCTTGAAGTAGAAGAATCCAGCGCAACAAGCGAGGCTTGGCTTCTTGTTTTGTAAATAATATTTGAGAGCGGAGTGGTCTGTATGCACGATGACTTTGCTTCCCCATAAGTAATCTGAACTTATCAAGGGAGAAAACTATAGCCAGAAGTTCTTTTTCGGTGGTCGTATAGTTTTTCTGGGCGTCGTTTAGTGTTCTGCTGGCATAAGCGATCACTCTCAAGATTTTCTCTTTTTTCTGGCATAGAGCTGCCCCCACGGCGTAGTCACTTGCATCACACATGATCTCAAACGGAAGAGACCAATCAGGTGGTATGACAACAGGTGCTGACACCAATTTTTGTGTTATAGTTTGGAAAGCAGCTGAACACCTTTCATCAAAATGAAACGGGGCATCTTTCTGTAGCAGGTCGGTCAATGGTTTGCTGATTTTGGAGAAGTCTTGTATAAACCGCCGATAAAATCCTGCATGCCCTAGAAACGCTCGTATATCTCTGACAGTAGTTGGTGCTGGTAACTTCTCGATAACCTCTACCTTGGCTTTATCCACCTCTATTCCTTTTGCTGATATTTTATGTCCAAGGACGATCCCGTCCTTGACCATAAAATGACATTTCTCCCAGTTTAAAACGAGATTCGTATCCTCACACCGTCTTAGGATCAAATCCAGTTGTGCCAAGCATTTGTCGAAACTAGAGCCATAGACTGAAAGTCGTCCATAAAGACTTCTATGCTCTGCTCGATGAAATCAGCAAATATTGCTTGCATACATCTCTGGAAGGTAGCAGGGGCATTGCACAGACCGAAAGGCATTCGTCTGTAAGCAAAGGTACCGTAAGGACAAGTGAAGGTTGTCTTGTCCTGGTCCTCTGGTGCATTGGTATTTGGAAATACCCGAGAACCCATCTAGAAAACAGTAGTACTCTTGCCCTGCTAGTCGCTCCAACATCTGGTCGATAAAGGGGAGAGGGAAATGATCCTTCCTGGTCCAAGTTCAAACGCCGATAGTCAATACACATGCGCCATCCTGTGATCTTTCTTTGAGGGATAGTCTCTCCCTTTTCATTAATAACAGCTTCGATGCCCCCCTTCTTGGGACAACTTGAACAGGACTGACCCATGGACTGTCAGAAATTGGATAAATGATGTTCGCGTCAAGGAGTTTCAGAACCTCCTTTCGAACTACCTCCTTGAGGTTAGGGTTTAGCCGGCGTTGAGGTTGCCTGATAGACTTGTAGTTTTCCTCCATATAGATATGGTGCGTGCAATAAGAGGGGTCAATTCCTTTGATATCAGCAATAGTCCACCCGATTGCTGTCTTGTGCTTCTTTAATACCTCAAGTAACCTTTTCCTCCCCGGAATTCAGAGAAGAGGAAATAATGACAGGCAAATGGTCATTTTCAGCTAGGAAGGCATACTTGAGGTTAGAGGGTATTTCTTTAAGCTCGAGTTCAGGTGGTTGTTCCACTGATGGAATTGATTTTTGAGGTTTTCTGTCGAGTTCTTCGATTGGTGGCCGGTACGCTTGATAACCAGCCCTTCCTTTCTCTACGTACGCCAGCATGGCGTTAACTTCCGGATCCTCCACCTTTTCTTCTAGAGAAGTAAATAATACTTGCTCTAGCGGTTCAGTTTCAGCTTCCTGGATGGAAGATGGGGAATACATGTCCTCATCTGTAGCAAAATCGCTTTCCTCCTCCTCATCATCTGTGAATCCCACTGTCTTAGCATGAGGAGAAAAGTTAGAACTTTTCTTCATCATTCTCTGCATGTCGAATTCAATCGTTTCATCCTCGTACCGAAGAGTGATTTTCCCATCATGGACGTCAATGATGGCTTTGGCGGTACTCAGAAACGGTCGACCTAGAATCAGGGGAACCTCAACATCGTCATCCATTTCTAGAATGACGAAATCAGCTGGAAAGATAAAGCGAGATACTCCAACTACCAGATCCCGACTATGCCCATGGGCTTGATCTCTGATCTGTCTGCTAGTTGGAGTTTGAAAGGAACCGGTTGCATTTCTCCTCCTTTACTTTCAAGAAGGTGGCGTATGGCATGATATTAATGCTGGCTCCTAGGTCGCATAGACCACTTCCACAGTCCACCCCACCTATAAAACACGGGATCACGGGATTTCCCGGATCTGTTTGTTTGGAGGGAGTGCTCGAAGAAGGGCCGCAGAGCATTCCTCTGTGAGGTGCACTGTTTCTTTCCAGGTTTCTCTTTCTTCTTTGTCAAGAGATCCTTTAGAAATTTGGCGTAGTTAGGCATCTCTTGCAAAGCATCAAGTATAGGTATGTCGAGAGTCAGTTTCTTGAAAATGCTCAAGAATTTGGAGAACTGCTCATCTAGGTGTTTCTTTTTCATTCTGTTTGGAAATGGGAGTTCACTGTTTTTATGAGTGGAAGTTGGGATGTCGATGGTACTCGAGATGGAGGTGGAGTACAGGAGTAGGAACTTGGATTTCTGAGGGAGGTGAAGTGGTTTGGTGTTTCTTCAACATTGATATAGGCCTCTTCATGATTTTCTTTTTCTTTTCCTTTGCTGGCGGCAAGTTCCCTTCCACTCCTTAAGGAGACTGCACACAAGTTTGTTGATTGAATGTGCCTCGTCTATAAGGATTGAATTTGCTTGTTCCTTTGGATTGGGGTTAGTCTGTGAAGGGAATTGACCAGGTGGTCTTTGTTGAGTGAGTAACTGTTGGATCTGAGATTGCAAGGCTTTTTGGTCTTTGCGCAGAGCTGCGACCTCTTCTTGCGTATCTCGGGATTTACCCATCATCGCCTTAAACATCTCTTGCATTTGAGACATATCAGACTCAGGATTCGAAGGAGGTTGAGTTGGTCGGCTCGATGAAGCTTCATTGCCATAAGGCTGTTGTTGATATTGCCTTTGGCCTCCTTGGAAATTGGACTGAGGTCTGTAGTTTTGAGATGGTTGAAGGGTATGTGGGTTTTGGATATTTTCTGTGTTTGAGTAGCGAAGGTTGGATTGCATGTTACGTTGCCAAGGTTGTCTGTACCTGATTGTTGGTGATGTAGTTTGCCTCCTCCGCTGCTTTTAATTCTTGTAGTTGGGGGCATTGTTCATAGTCATGAGGCCCGCCACATTGCGTACAAGAAATAGGAGATGATTGGGATAGAGGAGCATAGCCTGGAGGGGTAGTAGGTGATCGGAAATCATCGACTTAGCTTGCTGGGGGTAGGAATTCATAGCCATCTGCTCAACCACTTTTTGCAGAGTACTGACTTTTGTTGCCTGCTGAGCATTGCTCTCCATGAGTTGCTCATGGCTTTTCATCAATTGGTCGAACTTGTTATCACTTTCCCCAACATGATATAATCCTGGAGTACCGCTCCTTGATCCACCGGAGGCCCAGTCTCTGATTTCCTCACAGAGAGATTCCATGCTGTTCAGAAATTGTGCTCCTGGCTTTTTCAGAATGTCAGCCCCTAACGAAGATAACACCATTGTTCTGCACGGACCGATCAAGCCCTTGTAGAACAATTGTGATACTTGTTCTTTCGTCAGACCATGGTGAGGACAAGTAAGTAGTAGACCTTTGAAACGGTCCCAAGTTTCACAAATATTCTCCGACCCAGGTTGCTTGAAATTATAGATTTCAGCAATCATCTCCAATGTTCGGCTCGGGGGTAGGAATTTGTCGTAGAACTTGGTGGCCATGTCGTCCCAGTACCGATGGTACTTGGTGTTAGGCTATGATACCACTTGCTCGCGTTTCCCGTCAGGCTGTGTGGGAATAATGACAATCTTGCATATTGAAGTACTGCGTCGGTCGCAGTAAGACTGTTGGCATGTTGCAAGAATTTTGTAACATGTAACAGGGCTTCGTCTGGACTGGTGCCATCAAACATGCCCAACTCTTCACACATCTGATTTGATGATATGGCTTCAGCTTCTGCCACTCATCGTATTCGGATGGGCTAAGGTGAGGAAGGATGATAGCAGGCTGTTGTCCTTGGTTAGACGGCCTGTTGATATTTCGAACTGTCGCTGGTGTAGATGCCATGTTAGTTCCGGGTCAGAATCTATCACTGTGGTGGTAATGTTGTTGAGTTCGTCTCTGCCTTAGGGTACGCAGAAAGGTTCTCTCGATCTCTGGATTATAACCAACCGTGTGATTATTATATTTTCTGGGAGACTGTTTGACCTGGTAAAAGGCATTCACCACTCAAAACAGAGAAAAGAACTGGTTATGTTAGAATAAATAAAAATGTTAGGAATTAGTAGACAGAAATTTAAGTTAGTAGTTAGGGACAATGGAAAGAAATACAGAAAATTGAAATGACAATGGAACGAAATGACAATGGAACGAAATGACAGAAATTTTAAGTTAGTAGTTAGAGACAATGGAATATTAAAGGACAATGGAATTGAAATGACAGAAATAAATGACAATAATATTAAAATGTCAGAAGTCCGAAGTCCAAAGTTAGATGTCCAAGTCAGATCAGAAGTCCGATGTCCAAGTCAGATTATTAACAAGATAATATTGACAGATTATTATAATATAACAGGTGAATTAACCGGGGCTTAGGGACTAGATTAAATCAAGTCCCCGGCAACGGCGCCATTTTGCAGAGTGGATTTATCGTGAGTGATTAGTACTGGTGAAATTGATAAAAGAAAGAAATTAATACTCAAAATATCCGTCGGGCTGCAAATAAAACCCGGTCGCAGTAGTATAGAAGACAGAAGCGGCCGGGGTCAAACCGTGGGACTTATAGCGAGATAAAATAGTTCCTAAGCTTGTCACAAAAGGGGGGAAGTTAATTGACTTGTTTTAGAGAAAATATTAAGCAGATTAGAAAACTGAGTGCAGATGAATTAAATGGAACTCCGGGTTTAGGTTTATATAATCTGATTAATTATGCTATCTCTACCGGTTTAATTTTAGTTTGGCAAAATTCCTGTTATTATCCTAAGGACTAAGTCATAGACCCTTAAGAACTCGTTTACCAGAAAATGCTCGGTCTAATCAAGGTTCGAGCAATACTATGTAAACGGACGTTAAATTCGAGGAATTATAATTGCATCTGAAAATACTAACCTATTAAATCATAATAAGCTTTCTCCAGATTTACGGCTTAATTAACCTGTCTATTTATCACCTGGTCTGATCAAAATAGACTTAGGAAAGCATTTTAATAAATTCATGTAATTTATTAAAATGGTGAGAGAAAACCTTTAAGCGTAACAAACTGTATTTATTTTAACCGGTAGAAATATTGATTACATAATTAAACAAACCATAATTAAAACCCTTGCCCGGAGCAAATCCTCCTTAGCCTGACATATTACTGGTAATAAGTCAGACAGAGGTTGGACGTAATACATACGAGATGCGTGGATGATGAATGGAGAAAATGAAGAGGAAGAAGAGTGGAGCGAGTACGTAGGATTTTTGTAAATGGAATGAGAGATTTTGAGTGTTGAGTTTGGGGTGGATCGTGTGTATTTGTTTGAAGTAGCAGTGGTATTTTATAGAGGAGAGGAAGAAGAAGAACGACTGCAGACAGAGGTGGAAGAGCATTGATTGCTCAGGGGACAGAACGCGAAGAGTAGATAGATAAGTTGCAGGTCGACGGGCGAAGTCGACGAAGAAGAAAAACTGTTTTGCGTTCGATTTTAGTCGCGTCCGCCTCTGCGTCCGCCTTAATCCTCACGCGGACGTCTGTCGACCTCCCTTGTCCGCCCGGTCATTGTTCTCCGCCGCCGTCCGCCTATGGCTCAAGCGGACGTCTCTGTCTTTTTTTCTGTTCGCCCGAGGTCTTCACTCACGTCCGCCCAAGCGTCCGCTTCACGTCCGCCCGGTCACATTCCTGTCCGCCAGGTCCGCATCACGTCCGCATCTCGTCCAGGCGGTTGCAAGTGTATTTTTTCTACGAATTTTGACCAGCTCTAGATTCTTCGTTTGGACTCCGTTTTCTGAGCCGTTTGCGTCTATGCGTTCGTCTCTTTGTCTACTTTACTCCCAGCTTGGTTTTCCTTATGTTTAAACAATAAATTTGTGAGATAAAAATAAAACATAAACTAGAGGAAAACTAACCGAAGTGGAGAATTGAGCAAGAAAAGTGCTAATATTATATATGAAATACACCTATAAAACATGCTTATTTGGACACTTATCAAAGTGATCTGCCACATTCCTGGCACGCTGAATGCCTCAAGAAGTTCTATGTATAATATCTTTTTTTAGATACAAGTTAATGAATTGTTTGTTAAAAGCGCAGGAATAATCTCATATGGATGTCCGAAGATCTCACAAGCAGTAGCAATGAAGCGTTTTACCTGACGATCTCAGTTGTCTTGTTTTTGAAACATTTTACTCGCCGGTAATGGTGTATAAAGTTTTCAGACAGAAACAAAAACGTTGCAAAAACAATTTTTCTCTTACTCAAAGACAAGGAACAAAGAGTTTTAAGAAAAGAAAAGAAAGACAAAGAATGTAACCGACGATCTCACCATCACGATGGTAGGTGTTTTGTATCCGACGATCTACCATCAACGATGTTAGTGTATTTCATCCGACGATCTCGCTGTCTTACTGCCAGTAGAGTGTTAAACCGACGATCTCACCGTCTCGAAGTCGGTAGAGTGTTAAATCGACGATCTCACCATGTGTACAGTGGTAGAGTGTGAAAGTGTAACTAAAAGGTTACTGAAAAGAAATCTTCGCAAAAGTGAAAAGTAGTTTAAAGATTCCACATTAACAAAAGTCTCCGACTTTCGGGAGACCAGTCGCTCCGGTCATGCCCGAAAGATCTGGCTGATCTACTTAAAAAGGGGGGATGTGATTTACAAAGCAAAAGTACCCAGAACAAAGTATGATGACTGTAACAAAAACTGTAAGAAAAAATAGTTTATGATGCAGGCCCTGCAGGATCTTCCGTAAGCTTCTCGATTCTTGTGTCCGCTTCTGAAGGGTTGAGGTGCTTCCTCCGGAGTCTTCCTTGTTCTCACCTACCGGGGTAAGGGCAGCATCACTTCGGGCCCGCACAATAGCTGATCCCATAAAAGATGGGGCAAAGCATGTATTCCCCGCGGGCCGTGAGAACCTCGTCAGCTCCTCATGATATCTGGTGGAATGAGCAAGAGCTTCAAACTCTAAACTTTCGTAAAGCGCTTCATCCACGGATTGTTGCTTCTCGGAGAAGAACTCCGATACAATTCGTTGGCTCTCCCCAGCAAGTTTACGGCATTGAGAAGAGAGTGTCTCTTTAAGACCTGAAACAGTACGGTCCTTCGTTTAGAGTTCCGACTGCGTCTCTTTGAGAGCCCCCTTTAACTTCGCAACCTGGCTCTTGTAGGATAAGGCAAGACTCCGGTATCGTTCCTTCTCCGACTCCGAAGTAATTAACGAAGCTTTAAGTCCAGACACCTTTTTAATCCAAAAGTCGGAACTTCTGGCGGCCTCCGACGAAGGACTTGGATTTTCTGCATAAAATACAAAGGATTAGCAGAATAACATGAAAGAAAAGGAAAAAATGGAAGCTTTCGATGATATGAAGATTACCGGAAGCCTTCTTTTTCTGAGCTTCCAGCTCTTCCTCAAGCTCTTTAATTCGGAAAGTTGCCTACGTAAGCTTTTTTTTCTCCGTTTCAAGGCTAGCTTGGAGATCATTCTGTTTAGCCTCAGCCGCTTGCAAGAGTTGGTTATGTTTTTCCAACTCCGATTCGAAGGAAGACCGAAGATCCTTAGTAGATCTCCGGATCTCTTCAGCAACCTTCCGCACATCTTCAGTTTCCTCTTCCAACACCCGCCTCTGATCATCAAAAGAAGTCTGCAACCTATTGATAGCATCCTCTTGGTCGATGGATGCAGTTTCTTGAAGTTCCTCCCGGAGGGCAGCCTTTCAGCCTCAAATTGAGCCTGTGCTCGTGTAAGGATTTCTTGAGTCTTGGCCTTTTCTTCATCAGCATCTTTCTTGTATTTCTCCGCACGGGCCTCGTAAAGCGAAGGGCTTGAGAAGAGTATTGAGACTAGGTCTCAACGCATTGAGCCATCACCATGGCCTAAAAAGCAAGAATATCATAATCGAAAACAGAAGGTATTACAAGGTAAATGTATATAAAGAAGTCAAACCTGAATTAAGGCACTCCAGTGGCGGTCAAAGGCCTCTCTCTTCGGTCCGGAGTTTTTGTTTCAATGGAGTCGGATGAGAAGCAGGGGCAAAAATGCCGTTATCATTTTTTGGCCGTCTCCGCAGCAGTAGACTAGAGGGTCTTGTAACCCATTCCACGAACGTATGGAATGCGAGGAATCGGGTTTCTGCGGTGATAGCCCCAGTCCGGTTTTGAAGAAGGACCGTAGACCGAAGGATCAGCTCGAGATAGAGGAGAGGATCTATCACCCGCATGCTTGCTCCTAGCTCCGGACTGAGGAGCCTCCTGGAAGGGGCGTCAGACGATTCCGAGGAAGAGCTTCCCT